>VDFB02189526.1:0-27800 GCA_007258455.2 Sequoia sempervirens
TGCAAACTTCTTACTATCAATACCAGGAAGGGGAACCATATTATATAGGTACTGCAAAAGATGAAGCCATCTCAAGTGCTTCAATTTACCATCTCTCCATTGTACATATAGTTTCCCCTTTCCAACATAATTACAACAGGATGCAAAGAAAACCCCATAACATCTATGACAAATCTCCAAAAAAAACAAGACAGCAACCTTCAACAAATAGAAACTCCAAAAAAAAGCCTTCCAAAAAAACTTTAGGAAACAATAATATATAAAAAAGGGCTGAAAAACTGAAAAATTTGAGCAAAATAAGGCACCTTTACATGCAATCCACCATAGAACGATCTAAAGATCCTCAAAACATTTGAGCAAACTTGATTGGAATTATGTTGGAAAGGAACAATTTTCCCACACGAGAAAACCTTTGCTTGCACCAAGGTGAGCCTTTGCTCACACCAAACAAGCACACTGTAAATTATTTAAAGAGAAAAAATCTTCCCAATCCCAAAACAACTTCAAAGGGACTTCAAAACGGGGCCCACCTCCAATCACAAAACCCTAGAATGAATATTTCGGATAGAACTTTATAAAATATAAAGTTTTGAAGGAAGATATATCAGAGATTTCATCCATAGGAGATCAATTTAGACCTCTTCTCCACAGAAAATGAAATGCCTCAGCCATAGAAATTGCAGCCCACAACAATCGGTCCTTCAATCAGGAAATTCCAACGCCTAGCAAGAGAGAAACGCCTCCTATTAGAATGCCTCCAAAAGAACATCCTTCTTCAATATGAAATTGTTCTCAACAAATAAATGACCTCTTCACTGGAAATTGCCTTTCAATTCAAAATCGGCCTCAAACATAAGTTCACCATTTCTCTTCACTGCACATTAAAACTGATCGCGGACTTCAAACAAGGAAAAAACGCCTGGCAAAGATCTCTTCACGCAGTTCCTCAAATGCAATTGTAAACCACGCGGGTCTGGGAAAAAAATCAGGCCTTCAATCTCCAAACGAGCTTCAACAATTTCAATCATGCCTTAGAAAGAATCGTGCTCCTCTCCTTTGCTTTTTCTAGTGCCTCAAGAAGGAAATCGTTCCCTCTCCAATCAAATCGTAGGTCTAGGAAAATGAATCTACCAATGCAAAATTGGCTGCCAACAAGACATCAAGCCCACAATAAATCAGAAAAGTGAATGCCCCCTCCAAGCATTCAAACGCCACCATAGGAGATGCTCCAGCATCTGCCTTCAATTTGGGCCGCTCCTAGGACAGAAAAATCACGACATCCAATGCCAAAGGCATGGGACTTTGCACAAAATTAAGGCCCTCTTATAGTCGTCTTCAAACAAACTGAAAATAACGGCTCTGAAAAGCATAAAATCGGGCTTCTTTGTAGGATGATTCAGCCTCAAGCAAAATCACGGCAGGAAAAAAATCACAGCAATTGAAACGCCTCCTCTTTCCTTGCCAAATCGCTGCCACCGGCTCCAAATCAACAGAGAAAAATCGAAATAAGGCAATTTTGAAAATTTAAAAACATTTCAAATGTCAGAATAGATTGATCTCAAAATCTCTTAATGAAAACTCTCCGAGAAGATACTGCAAACTGGGAGGCTATTATACCATGATAGAGCAATCATCCCAGGAAATCCATCTGCAGAAAATACCTTCACAAATAGGAGAGAAGCACACACTATTTTATCAGAAAAGAGAATGAAAATGAGAGATTAATCTACATAATGTACAACCTTTTTAAAGGCAAGAAAAATGTGATAGGTATGAAACTTCCCCATACAGGAAACACAACTATTCTAATTAATAAAATGCAAAATTAATGAACTAATCCACCTAAGTTAAAGCTTAAATAAATATGCATTTACTCTAACAGTAGTCATATTACATACCCATCAAAATGTATCCCTCAAGGAATTGTGAAGTATGAAACTCTATGTGAGAAAAAAATTCCCCTAGAAAGAATCACCCTCGAGAAAAGAGAGAAAAATCTACCTAAATAGAAATCTACAAAGAATAGGAAAAAGTAAACCCCCTTATATAACTATCCTTTTACATTCATGGTAGATTCTTAACAATGAATATTAAAGATGATTGATCATTGAACAATATATCTCCCATTATGAATGGACAAATATAAAGGTGTATGCAAGATATCTTCTTATTCCCAAAAGTAATGTGAGAAAATAAAACTAGAATGGATGATGTCTTTGGAAGTTGCTTAAATATCAACATATCGGTGCATTACAAGATGCTACAATCGAATTAGGAGGTTGAGACCTAGTTGAAGAAAGTGATAATCCATAACCATGTGAAAGCTATTATAGAGTAGGAACCAAATATTAAGAGACAATAGTTGTGATGGAACTATCATTGAAGAGGATATGAATGTTCTCAATGGTTTCTTCCAAATTTACAAGAAGGTTTGACCCAAAAAATGAACTTCGTAGATCTCTCATGTACTCATCCCAAGGAGTTATCTTTAGAAGACAAAGAGTATGATCTTGCTATAGTGAATCACTAGAAACTATAAATAGAGCACTGTTGGAATAATTGAAAGCAATGGATGATGATGGAAATGGAATGTTACCACATGCATTTAGAAACTTAGTCATTGAAATGACTTTAAAGTTTAAATGATCATGCTATATCTCCTCAAAAGCGTCCACACTAGATTACGAAGTGTGAACATTATCCAAAGGAATACGAGGCACAAAATATTAGAGTATGTATAATCTATATCAATTATCTACCTTCCAAATACATGAAAATATCATTACTCTATAAATCTTAAGCTATCAACAAAATTAGTGCGAACTTAACACTCTTCCCTATCCTATTATGAGTGATTAGATAAATAGATAAGCAATTTTTTGGCAATACCATAAAAATGCATATATGTGTTGCTACCTATCAAGTGGTGTGGTGATGAATAAATCTTAAATGAAGCGAGCGTATTATGTGATGAATCCATGTGATATGAAGCTCTATAATTAGTGGTCCATCTCCTTGACTCTACTTGTAACTATGAAAAGTGATTTTCCATTTTTCCTCTTTGACTATGAAGAATAAGAAGATGAACCCCCTAACATAGTTGAAGGTATTTTGATTTCAATCTTCATTAGAATATGGTTCAATTGATTAATGTATTTTATATAATGTATTTATGTTCATTATGCCCAAATTTCTGAAAAAATATGCACCTTTGTGCTTCTCATTTTTAAGATGATTCGTCTTTGGAAAAATAATTTTCATATTATTTTGTAGAATGGATTTTTATTAATATTTTTTCTTTTTCTTTTCCTTCTCTTTTCCACTAGAATCCTTCTCATCCTTTGCAATTAAGGCATGAGTGATTTTGAATAATTGAAGTGCCCATTTGGATAAGCTTATCTTGCTTCCTAATGAGTGGCATAGTGAAACCCTCGAAGGTAGGAACCTTAAAATCATTCCCTAAAGAACTAATTGTAGGCTATAATATAGACATAAATAATAAAATAATAAATATTAAGTACTAGCTTATATGGATAAAACGTAATATCAAGAAGATTTTGATTTTTAATTTTATATAGTAATTTAATTGTGCTCTTAGTGACGTGAACTTGGTGATGAATTCATGTTGTAAAAATTCCACAAATTAAGACATTTTATTTATTTCTAAAAAATGTCCCATTTTATCTATTTACCCAAATAAGTTTGACAATGTATCCCACACAAGCATAGCGTTTTTTAGATGTACAATGTGAAATAACTCAAGGGAGAGATACAAACAAAAATAACCAATAATTTTTTCACAACTATTCAACAAATTAGAGATTTTATGCTCATAAATGGGTCATCACCATGCCCATTAACTATCCTATAGATCTTCTTAATTCATAAAAGTTTGTTAATTTAGATTTCTATGTAAAATATTTGTAGGATAGTAAATGTGGAATTGGAGATTTTTTCATGATGAAGCATTGTCCTTATTTTAATCCTTGGTAATTTTTTAAAATTTCACCATCATTAAATGTCATGTATTCATTAGATGTTTCCCTAGGATTTTGATTTAAGTGCTCCTATAATTGATGAGAAAATTTCAATATCAAAATTAAAATATACTCTTTGAGCTAATGTCTTCTCTATTAAATAGACCAAATTGAACCTACAAGTTTTCATTTTTACACTTGGTCTACAAAGTTGACTTTGGAGTGAATTCCTTGAAGCACTAGATTGGCCAATTTAGTGGTTTTAGCAACCAATTTTGATAAATAATCAACCTATTTTACAATTCTTACAAAAAATCATTAGTTGCTAAGATGGTCCCTATAACCTTCCTAGCTCCTAAAGAGATAAAATTCTCTACTTCTACTATTTATAAAGGATTCCATAGAGATAGGGTGAGTAGAAGACAAGTATTTACCAACACATTAATTCTTATAAAGGCCATAGTTCCTAGAATAGTATTAATTCCTAATAGACCCAAAAGACTGATAAGCCATGGTAAATACCCTAATTAAATTTTAATGGTTAGTATTGGTATTGCATGATTTTATGATACTCTAATATATATAGAATAGTATGAAAGATATTAGATTCCACATAAAGGTTTATAAGGACTCAAAAAGTTCTTAGTTGACATAAATAAGTCACTAACCTATATTTTACACCTCTACCCATGGATTAAAATCAAAGTGCCACTCCTCATCTAGAACATTCTTCTCACCAGGCATTTACAAATCCTATAGTAAAAACAAGAAACTAGGGAATCACTTTTAAAATTCCCCATTTTTAGTCTCTTTTTAATAGATAGCAAGTCCTCATGCTTTCTATGAGTCTGTTTATAAAACCATTTTTGTTTAATCAAACAAAAAATCCCTAATATTATCAATATAAAAATTAATTTGAATCACTTGCTCAAGTAGCTTTCCTAATTACCAAATTGGAAAATATGAATTAAAAATACTAGGGGCTGAGTAAATGTCTATCCTTGAAACCAACCTCCCAAATTTGGTGATTCTATATTCTAGAATGTAAATATGAATTATTCATTGGAAATAATGCAAAATTATGAGAGAACTCCAACTAATTAGATGACTACTAAAAGTGGATTAGCCCATGTTGCAAGTTCTTTTTTTTAAATCTTAGTGCAATATAGTAACCTAGCACTAACCTATACAAAGTACTATAACTAGGAAACCAAGAGATAAAAATAGTTAATGATAAATTGATTATCAAGATAGATGGACTTCTTATGGCATAAAATTACACCTAGTGAATTTTCCTATAATATTACCTCACTTTAGCCTTATAAAACCCAACAACGCAAAAATATGCCACCTTTTCCTTTCCTTCACACGTGCCTTTGTCATTTTCTATCGGTGAGGTATTTTTTGTCGAGGAATCCCACACATCGCATAGATGTCTACGCATCGCACTGGAATCCTGACAAGATTCCCAAGTTAGTGGACATTGGATGTGTTACATTCTCTTCCACCCCATGAATTGTAATGCCCCCTTCAAATATTGACCACTTGGAAACATCTTCTTTCCTCCAAAATAGATTTTTAACTTCACTCTATCCATTCTATCAACTCTCTCTCAATTCACTCCACTTCTATTCACTCAACCTTCACTCTTGCTCTTCTCACTTCACACTCTACACCATTTTCTATTGCAGGTTTTCAAGCTTCATACTATTGGTGTGATTTTCTTAATCTCTTCCTTCCTCTCTTGGCTTCTCCAAGCACATAGAAAGGAGGGTAACACATTTATCTGCTTACATTTTCTTTTTTATAGAATAACATCTAGATTGTATTTTCATTCTATAAGTTGAGTCTATTTCCATTTCTTTATTATTTTCTCTATACTATGATCTATTGGTTGTCCATGGAGGTGAAAACACCAAAAATGGGGTTTTACTAAGGCAAACTCCAAAACACAACCACATAATTTTTTTGTTATCATGTGTGTAGGTACATTTTGTTCATGAGAAGCTTGTAGGAGGTTGGACCTTCTATAAGTTTGGTTTCTTATCCTTTTCTCTTGTCATTTAATTATTAGATAGTTTACCTTTCAAGTTTAAATATTCCTCTTGTTATTTTTTTTCATTTCATACATTTCTTTATTCATTGTTAAACTATTAGTTTAAAACCATTGGGTTGCTAACATGCCCTATGCATTTCAATCCGAGAACTCTTCTCTTTGTCCATACAAAATTCCAACATGCCTCTAAGATGATAGCATGTCACTCTATTGTCTGTCTCATGTGCTAATGACCTCTAGCCAAAAGCGATATTTACAATCCGAGACCATATGTGATCTGTGCACCCATTTCTAAAAAATCTTCATAAAATATAAAAAGAAAATCTTAATTCTCTCTTCATTTTTAGACTATTTCCTTTCACTTAATCTTGAGGTAGTCTTGAGGTAGTTGAGGGAAAATCACTCCCTTTAGTCTCTTCTATGTCCTACAGACTTGGGAATAGTGAATCCCATCCTTTGTACATTTTGGTGAACTTGATGTGAAATTTCTCTATTTCATTTCTTTGTGTCGATATTTTTTCCCTAGGGTCTTGGGTGCATTATAGATTCAAGTGTCATGAAGTTTTTATGAGCTTTATGATGTAATCTACTGTTAGAATTTTGAAAGAAACACAAAACCACAAGCCACAAGATCAAACAACAAACAAATACACATTCCACACAAGAGATCTGTAAACAATATATTCAATATTCTTCAACAAGAAAAGCTACAGAAGCAAGAGACTCTCAAGAAGATATGAAAGATCAAGATATTACAATGAGGGTTGAGTGCTTATAAGAGAAAAAACCTGAATGAGAAAGGGATTGGATCATGAAAAGTGTCAACATCACATGAGACGAGACATAATGATTTGATATTAGCTCAACTAATAAATCATAAAAACACTCCAAAGTTTAGCTTAAGTGCATGAGAATAAATTACAATAATAATTAATTAAAGATTAATTCATTATTAGCTAATGCATGATAACCCTTGATGAGCTTAAAATATGCTCATAATTTGGATGTTATGATAAAATTTTAATGTCTTTACTTTTGTTATTTCATGGCTGTTTAAACTTTGTTGAAACCTTTTATGGGGATATCCTGTAGCATAATACTTTCATATTCCTGTAGCTCATTGTGTTGACTTGATTGCATTTATTGCCCGTTGACTCCCTAAAATGGTTGGTATATCGTATACAATTTTTGAATGATGAAGTAGATTTAAAATGTGTGATTAATGAATAGATATCGTGTATGTGCCATACACCTTTTCTTTCGCATCTGTTACCTTTTGTTTCACAGGTTGTTGAAGAATGATCGAGTCAAGCGTAGTCGATCTCGGCCTTGCAGTAAAACCCATTTCCTGCACGTCTTCGAGGAAGCTCCAGTGAAGACTCTTTGATTGAAACCACGGGAAAGAATTTTAATGACAGTCAATCTGGAAAGAGTGGAGCACTAGATTCTCTCTGGATCGGGTTGAGCACATAAATTCATTTACGAAGTTTGTTCCTTGATTCTGGGATACACTTTACTTCCACATCTTTCTTTGATAGAGTTCGTTAGTTAGTTGTTCTTCTGATTTAAAAATAAGATACTCCTTCGGCACGAGAGAGTAGAGAGGATATGGATAGAGTGAGTAAGAGATGATAGATAGAAAAAGTTAGAAGCATAGTAATAGCAAATATCATGTAAGAGTCAGTATGATAATGAGAAATACAATCTGTATGATCAAAGAAAAAGTTTGTTGTTAGTTTTCACATCAACAAAGCAATGTATACCATTCTATTTTCATGAATAAAGCTTGATGAAGTTCTGAGTTTAGCATCTGTGTAATCAGTAGATGCTTGCTAAGGGGGCCCACTTAGTAAGTATCTGTAGCTAGTTAGTTAGCTATTCTTTTCTGTTGATCTTCAGTTAGCTTTCATCTTTGAAGTTTTTATACAAACTCAGTCTTGTACTACTCCTGCAGCATAGAGAATCCATCCCTGTGCCTGTTCCTGCAACATAAGGCCAGTTTATGGTTTGTGCTTCAGTCGTAGCTGTTATGGTTTCTGTTTTAATCAAAGCATAGTTGAGTTAAATAACTTTGCATAACCTTCCTATAGCGTGGATAGAATTCTTTTATAGTATTTATTTCTGCTAAGATTTGACCAAAACTAGTTCTTAGTGCATATATTTTGCCGCACCATTTAAAGTATACGTCCCTTGGTTTGACAAGTAAATGAACATCCATAGAGAGATATAAGTCACATGTTGGAATGTCCAATTCCCAGGAAATGTATTACTGTGATTTTCATATCCTTTTGTGGGCGCGACCATTTTTGGCGCCGTTGCCGAGGATGGTGTCTAGCTAGGAGTCTGTTAGAAGTCATTTTCAGTATTAGTTTAGTCTGTTAGTCAAAAATTTTCAAAATCTTTCAAGCCACCACTCACTGTATTGCATGCATAGAAGAAGAAGAGACGCATTGGGAAGGTTCCTCCCTGAAAATCTATTTATTGAACTACCATTTGACCCAGCTGATAACGAACCTGAGGAGAATCCATTTGCTCTGTTATTTCATCAACTAGACATGGCAAATAATCCACCTAATAATCCCCCTCCTGCATTTGAGTTTCCCATTGTTCCCCAACAAGATACCGACAATCTTAAAAACATTCCCTCTTCCTTGCTTCCAAAGTTTTATGGCTTGGTTACGGAGGATCTAGAAACTTTTCTGTTTGAATTTGATGTCCTTTGTCGCAGTTATGACTACAACATAGACGCTCATAAATTGAAGTTATTTCCTTCCAACTTGAAGGAAGGAGCTCTCAGGTGGTTCATGAGTCTAGGAAGAGGTGTTGTAGATAGTTGCGCAGCTATGCAGACGAAATTCCTTGCAAAGTATAAGGAATATTGTAAGAGTGCCAGCAAAGGTGATGACATATTTCGAATTCAGCAGAAAGAGGATGAAAGTCTAGAAGATTATATTTCCAGGTTTTTGTTTTCACTAAAAAGGAACTCAAACCATACTCTCAACGAGGACTCTCAGAAACTACTTTTTCTAAGGGGAATCAGTGATGCCTGTATTGACGCCCTGGACCTGATAGGAGGAGGTGATATAATCCAGCTGCCTTAGGATGATATAAAGAAAATATATGTCTTAACTACTTTCGAGCAATAGTTAAGAAAGGTCGAGGTCATCAAGCTACAGTGGGGAAGTCTTCTTCTGGTGGAGTTTCCTGGATGGAGATAACAAATTTGCTATCTGATTTCAAGCAGGACATCATTAATAATATGGCTACACAACTAGACACTATGTAAGCTCGGAAGAAACATGCAGAAGCTGAGGTAGTTTTGGCCGAGTTCTATCCATACTGCAGACAGAAGAAGCGTGACTGCAGATGCAAGATGGTGGCTAATTTGGAAGCTAGGAAACTGCCTACTGACTTCAAACCAGTAGAAGGTGATGATGATCAAGTGTTCTTTGTTGCGCAAAGGAGGCCATGGGCCCAAAGACAAGGTATGCCTCAAGATCCTTTAATTTTTGGTAATCCTTATTCTGGCTATAATAACCAATGGCAACATGCATATGGACCACCACCACTCTGGAATCCACCTCAACCAAGTTGGCCTAATTATCAGGCCCCACAATGGAAATCTCCTCAAGGAAGTTGGTAGCAGCCACAAGGGCAATGGACCCCACCTTCAAGAAATTGGCAACAAAATCCTCAATGGAGAGGTCCTCAGCAATGGAAAAATTAGTCTCCTGAATTCCTGCAGCTTCCACAGCCACAACAACAGGCCCTCATGCCACCTCCTGCAGCAACTACCACAAATCCTGGCCCTCCAAAGCAAATGCCTATGCCTACCCAGTCGTTGCCCAATCCCAATAATAAGCAACAACAACAGCCACAACAAACTACATATCTTGCTGAAGCCAACCAATATCAAGCTTATGCCTTAAATGTTAATGACATCCATCTGAGGTCTAGAACTACTTTACCTACTCCCAAACCACCTCTGATTACTGAAATACTAGATTCTCCCCTTGAAGAATCTACTGCACCTACTGTTCCTACTGAGCATATGCCTATACCCGATACAGTTTCTACGGAACCTGTTTTGCAGAGACAAGACAAACCACATTTTCCTCAGAGGTTGCAAAGCATTGAATCTAAATCTATAGAAGAACCCACTTTTGACATTCTGGATCAGCTCAAAAATGTACAGATTCAAATTCCTTTATTTCAGGCTATTAAAAATGTTCCCATTTTTGGAAAAGCTATTAAAGAAGTCTATTTGAAGAAGCCTGGATGAAAGAAAAAGGATCCCCAAACAATTCATGTCTTAAGGAAATTGGCTGATATAATGTTGGGAAATGCAGTCATTCCAAAGTATATTGATCTCGGAAGTCCTGTAGTGCAGATACACATAAATGACCAAGTTGTAAAAAATGTTTTGATTGACTTAGGTGCTACCATTAATGTCATGACAAAGCATACTATGGACTCCTTGAATATTTCAAACATTAGGTCTACACCCATAGTTCTGTAGCTTGCAGACAGCTCCATAGTTAAACCTGATGGGATGGTGGAAGATGTAATTGTCACTCTTGAATCTTGGGAGTATCCTGCTGATTTCACAATATTATCAGTTAAGACAACTTTACGAGGGTATTCAGTCATCCTTGGTAGACCATGGTTAGCAACTACTGATGCTTTTATAGGATGTCGTTCTGGAGATATGACCATTTCTGATGGACAATCCACAAAGAAATTGGCCCTATATCTGCCTGCTAGACTTTAACCAGATTTATCCCAACCTGTTTGGCCAGATGTGGGGGAAGAAACTGAAGAAGCCAATTCTTTGGCTCAATCAATGATGCTTCAAAATGATCCATTATCACAACTTCAAAGTGAAGATGCTTTTCTTTTTCAAATTCTACAATTTAACCCTGATACGAGTAGTTCATCTGATCCAAGTGGCAGCCATCTACAATGTTTCCTGCAACAACCAAATTCTGAGAACTCATCGTCTAAACTTCCAAAAAAATTTCATAACTTGCTACCACAAGAGGTACAAATATTACCTGTAGATTCTATGAGTAATCTCACTAAGCAGATAGAATTGTCTCCAGATCATTGTTTGAATGTTAATAACAAGTTGTCACAGTTTCAAGAGGCTGACTTATTAAAAATGCTACAAGAACAGCATAAAACTTTTGCATGGGAATATGGGGATATGCAAGGAATAGATCCTCGAGTTTGTACTTATAGGATATATATCAAAGAAGATTGTTTACCAGTTAGACAACCTCAAAGAAGAGTAAATCTAGCACTTAGAGAAATAGTGAAAAATAAACTTCAAAAGTTGCTTGATGTTGGTTTTATTTACCTAATCTCTGACAGTCAATGGGTTTCTCCATTAGTCATTGTCCCCAAGAAAGGAGAAAAATGGAGAGTGTGTGTAGATTACCTGGAGTTGAACAATGCCACTAAAAAAGATCACTTTCCACTACCTTTTGTAGACCAAGTACTAAACTCACTGTTTAGCAAAAGATATTTTTCCTTTTTGGACAGTTACAATGGGTACAATCAGATAAAAATAGCCCCTAAAGATCAAGATAAGACCACTTTTACCTATCCATGGGGAACATTTGCTTATTCAGTCTTGCCTTTTGGTTTATGCAATGCACCAGCAACATTTCAAAGAGCAGTAATTAGTATCTTTGTTGATATATCTCATGAATGTATGGAGATTTATATGGATGATTTCACTTCCTATGGAGTCATATTTGAAGAAGCACTGATGAATTTAGAAAACGTATTGAAAAGGTGTAGAGAGAAAAATTTGTCTCTAAACAGTGAGAAGTGTTTTCTAATGATGGAAGAAGGTATTGTTCTAGGTCATCATATTTCAAAGAATGGAATTCAGGTTGACCCTGCTAAAATTGAAGTAATTCAAAATTTACAAACTCCTGCAAAACAAAAAGATGTCGAAAGTTTTCTTGGTCATGTAGGGTATTATAGAAGGTTTATAAAAGACTTCAGTAAAATTGCCAGCTCACTTTATGCCTTGCTAACAAAGGATTCCCAATTTGAGTGGACAGAGGCCTGTGAAAAATCCTTCCTACAACTAAAGGACTTGCTTACTAAAGCCCCTGTTCTTCAAGGACCAAAATGGAATTTTCCTTTTCACATACATGCTGATGCATCTGATTTTGGTATAGGAGAAGTTTTAAGTCAAAAAGAAAATTCAATTGAGCATGCTATCTACTTTATCAGCAAAAACTTTCAAGGTCCTGAGCTCAACTATACTGTTACAGAAAACGAATTGCTTGCAGTAGTGTATGCCTTGAATAAATTTAGGCATTATGTCACAGGTTATCAGATATTCATTCATACTGACCATGCAACAATCAAGTACCTAATGAAAAAACCTGTCATTTCTAGTAGATTGACATGATGGCTCCTGTTGTTACAAGAATTTGATATCACAATCATTGACAAACCAGGAAGAGCTAATGTTGTAGCTAACTTTTTATCAAGACTTCAATCAACTGCACCTGATGAACATGAAGTTATTGATGATAGGTTTCCTGATGAACACTTGTTCTCTATTGTTGCACAAACTCCATGGTATGCAGACATTGCCAATTACCTAGCAGCAAACAGAATACCAGCTCACTTTTCCCCAAAACAAAAGAAGTTGTTGATAGAGAAAAGTTTTAACTTTTCCTAGATTGCAAATTGTCTGTTCTATACTGGACCTGATCAAGTAATACGAAGATGTGTAAGAGAAGATGAGACTTATGATATCTTGCATGCTTGCCATGATGAACCATGTGGGGGGCATTTTGTAGCAAAAAGAACAACAATGAAGGTTCTTACAACAGGGTACTATTGGCCAACACTACACAAGGACACTATAGCCTATACAAGGAAGTGTGATAGATGCCAGCATATGGGAAGACCAACCAAGTTAGATGAAATGCCACTATATCCCCAGGTAATAGTCACTCATTTTGATAATTGAGGGATGGATTTTGTGGGACCAATTGATCACCATCAAATGGAAAGTCATACATTCTAGTTTGCACAGACTATGTAACAAAATGGGTCGAGGTAAAAGCTATGACTCATGCCCGAGATAACAAAGTTGTTGAATTTCTGTATGAACAAATTTTCACAAGATTTGGAGTCCCCAGAGAGCTTGTAACTGATCAAAGAGCTCAGTTTATGTCAAATCTAATCACTGCACTAATGAATGATTATAAAATCAAGCATAGGAAGTCCAGCTCCTATCATCCTCAAGCCAATGGTCAGGCAGAGGTAACAAATAGAGAAATTGAGGCGATCCTTACAAAGACAGTGCAGATCCATAGAAAAAACTGGAGCAATAGACTTCTTGAAGCAGTTTGGGCTTACAGAACTACATGGAAGACAACAACTGGGTTTACACCTTTTGAGTTGCTTTATGGGAAAACAACTATGTTACCCATAGAATTTGAACATAAAACTTTGAGGACTGCTCTTGAACTCAACATGGACTTATCTGAAGCATAGAAGGACCGTTTCTTGTAGCTAAATGCTTTAGATGAAATGAGAAAAGCCACCCTACAGCACACAAAAGCAATCCAACAGCAAAGGAAGAAATGGCATGATCAGCACATCAAAACCAGGAAATTTTCTGTTGGTGATTGGGCTTTGTTATATGATTCCAGATATCAAGAGAACCAAGGTAAACTCACAACACGCTGGCTCGACCCATATGAAGTTGAAAATGTGTTCGACAACAGAGCTGTGCAGTTGGTGACAATTGATCCAGTCCGCTTTAAATTGCTAGTTAATGGCCACAGACTCTGATTGTACCATAAACTAGTCTCCAAGGAAGAATTCATGTAGCAGTTTGTTCAAGTTCCTCCCACTACTCTTCCTGCAGCCGAAGGCTCTCGCCTTTCTCCTGCAGCGTTATCGTAATTTTTGAAAAAGCATGCCCATAATAAAGGTTTTCTTTTTTAGGAAACCCCTTTTTCTCCATTTTCATTTATCGCCCCCATTCCACTTCTTTACCTTCCATCCATCCATCCCTTCCATCCATTTCATTTGTACATTTCATCCACCCACGTCATCCATCCACTTCATCTGTCCGCATTAACCTTAATTAAGCTATCTTTCCCACTTGTCAATTCATGCAGCGCCGTCATCTTTCTTCACACATACCTGCAATTATCAAAGGTACGCCATATCTTTTCTTATCGCATATTTGATTTATTTTATTCTATTCATTTACTGCTATGCATGTATCGGTCATTATTATCTGAATCTCTACCTATTCTTTAGTACATGTGAGGACACATGTCATACTTTAAGTAGGGGGAGGGGTAATCCATCTTTTAAAACCTGTCTTTTCGCTGCTGCCATAACTGCAAAAATAACCTTTTCTTTAATGCTTTTCTGATACTTTCCAAATGTGATCGCATGTCTTTCTTTATTACATGTTTTTCTTATAAACTACGATTAAGACTGCTTGTTCAAAAAGCTCATTTTTGGAGAAAGAAAGAAATGTGACGGCACAACAGAAGAAAAACCAGAGTAGAAGGGGAAATAAAGAATTTGAATCTTCAGCAAGGAATTGAGTTCAGCTAAAAAACTGCAAATATGAGTGGTCAGTTGGTGCGACATGAGCCTGTAGCTCATGAATTGTTACTACAAAATTCACAGACAGTCCACGCATTCAACCTCTGTGGATAGTTAAATTATTTCTTGAGCTTAAATTATTTTGATGAAGAGGCTGCTAGAGAATTTTTGAAAACCCTTTCTGAAGGGGAAGCCACCGTATGGGGTCTAATAGTTGTTGCAACCGAAGACAGAATTGCTGAAGTAACCGGGCTCCCAGCCATTGGAGAAAACTTTTCTTCAGATGCTGTAGCTACAAGGGCTGAGTTTTCAATTCCTGTTGATGGACCTCTAGAATTCTCCAAGCAGGGATGCAAGCGTGTGTCGTTGCCTCCTCCATATTCAGAGTATTCCACTTATATAATGAGGTATTTAACTTGTGAAGGCCATTTTTCCTACCTGCATTCTCATCATTTTAAATTATTAAGCCATATGAGGCATGGGTTAGTCATAAATATTCTGAATTTCTTGTTAAAATTTTTAGAACAAAGTGCCCATGGAACTCAACAGGGGAAAGACAATTCTGTCACTCATCATGGCCTTATTAAATTACTGATTGAGCGCTCTTTAAGAGACGTCTCACCTCTCTCCTGACAACAATTTGTTGCCCGAAAGAGTTTGCAAATACCACAACCCCCTAGGGTACTTACCCCATGGCCTCAGAGAAAGAAGAAAAAAATTGCATCTACTAGTGGAATAGGGCAAGGGTCATGTACTCCTGTAGCACCTAGTCCTACAACTTTTGCATCTGAATCCTCTGCTAGGGTACAAACTAGGTCTGCCACTATGAGAGAGAAAGGAAAAACAAAGGTAGAAGGGTCCCCTGAATCAGACCCTCGTTCTCAGAAAAAAACAATGCTCCTCTCCTGCAGCACCTTCCCCTGCAGCCATTTCTCCTACAGCAACACCTGTTGCTATTCCCAGTTCACCGTCATCCTCTGGTAGGGCAGAGCCCTCTGAACAAACAAGAAAAAGAAAAGGAAAAGCTACCGGAACACCTCCTACAGTCACATCTGTGCCAAGAAGCGTTTCCACAAGGAAATAATCTAAGACCTCCCCTACTTCATCGCAACTTGAGGTGATTGTAATTTCAGAAGGGTTTGTTGAATCTGGATTTAATGCTTCTCAGAATGAGTCTGAGAATGCTGCTCAAAGTTCGTTTGTTCCTGAAGAGGAACAAGTTGAGACAAAAGAAACAGGGCACAATGAGAAAGGGTTACCAAATCTTGATGATTTGGCTACGACTGCTATGCAATTTTCGGAGGAAGCACAGACTTCTCCACCGCAGCAACAAGAAGAATTTATCTTGCAGCCTGAGCAAGAACAGATTGAACAATTGAATGTGCCTAGTGAAGTTGTATTTCACCTTGCAATTTGTAAAGCCATTGTTGTGTATAGGACATTTTTAATTGAGTTTTTGGAATATGTTAAAGCTAATTGGGAAGCAGTTACATTGCAAACCCTGACTTTTTGTCACATTGCCCAAACTGACATGCAACAAAGTCTATGGGAAGTAGAAAGGAAGAAATTAAAAAAGAAAATTGAAAGTCAAAAACAAGAAATTGTTGAATTGAAAGCAAAAATGGACAAAATGTTAAAAGTAACTGGTCAAATTATGGAATGTAGACCACCACCCAGAGTTTATGCTCTGTGCCTTAAAGAACAATTTTTATGGTTTCAATTGATGAGAATTTCCAGAAACCAAGACCCTATAATTCACACTGCCAAAGAGTTTTATGAAGCATACCAAGCAGCGCCTAACTGGTTAAGGAATTCTCTATGTGAATTCTATTTGCATGGCTTTTTAATACCATTTGAAACATAATGGAATCATCTTCCATATATTAGTGATATTCATTTAAGAGCATTTATGTCATGGGTAACAAATGAGGCGAATTATGGAAGGCAGTGGGAAACATATGAGGAAGCTGAGAAAACAGAGCATGTCCCATTATGCTCTCAAAGTTCAAACCCACATGCAATGTTGAAAGATTGGTTTGCTTTGACATATGGTATTAATAATGTTTCAGCCAGAGAGAAAATATTTGATATCAGAAAGCAAGTATATGATGAATTCTAGGCACAACAATATTCGTTTTGAAAATTAGCATATACCAGAAGTGAGAAAAGATGGGAGAGATTAACTATTGGGTTAAGAAAGTCAGAACCACATAGTCCCCTAAATTTTACAGCAGCTCTCAAACAAACCAGTAGATATATTCAATTGGGACTTCAAACAAGATTTGAACTGTGGCTGCCACTGACATTCAGACCCCCTGTGCTAATGTGGCCCCTCTATCCTCACTAGGCTACAAATCTTAACAATGAATTAGAAGACCGAAGGTATGAAAGGTGCCGGGATTTCAGAGGATTTTATTATAAGTTTGGTAATCCATTCCAGAGTCATGCAGCAACCACAGATTTCAGAGAAACCACCAGGAAAGTTAATGCTGGAGGACCAGCATTGGGCTAAGTAGGGGGCAGTGATGAGCTTAAAATATGCTCATAATTTGGATGTTATGATAAACTTTTAATGTCTTTACTTTTTTTATTTCATGGCTATTTAAAATTTATTGAAACCTTTTATGGGGATATCCTGTAGCATAATACTTTCATATTCCTGCAGCTCATTGTGTTGACTTGATTGCATTTATTGTCCATTGACTCCCTAAACTGGTTGGTATATCGTATACAATTTTTGAATGATGAAGTAGATTTAAAATGTGTGATTAATGAATAGATATCATGTATGTGCCATACGCCTTTTCTTTCACATCTATTACCTTTTGTTTCACAAGTTGTTGAAGAATGATCGAGTCAAGCGCAGCCGATCTCGACCTTACAGTAAAGCCCATTTCCTGCATGTCTTCGAGGAAGCTTCGGTGAAGACTCTTTGACCAAAACCATGGGAAAGAATTTTAATGACAGTCAATCTGGAAAGAGTGGAGCACTAGATTCTCTCTGGATCGGGTTGAGCACATAAATTCATTTATGAAGTTTGTTCCTTGATTCTGGGATACACTTTACTTCCACGTCTTTCTTTGATAGAGTTAGTTAGTTAGTTGTTCTTCTAATTTAAAAATAAGATACTCCTCCGGCGCGAGAGAGTAGAGAGGATATGGATTGAGTGAGTAAGAGATGATAGATAGAAAAAGTTAGAAGCATAGTAATAGCATATATCATGTAAGAGTCAGTATGATAATGAGAAACAAAATCTGTATGATCAAAGACAGAGTTTGTTGTTAGTTTTCACATCAACAAAGCAATGTATACCATTCTATTTTCATGAATAAAGCTTGATGAAGTTCTGAGTTCAGGATTTGTGTAATCAATAGATGCTTGCTAAGGGGGACCACTTAGTAAGTATCTATAGCTAGTTAGTTAGCTGTTCTTTTCTGTTGATCTTCAGTTAGCTTTCATCTTTGAATTTTTTATACAAACTCAGTCTTGTACTGCTCCTGCAGCATAGAGAATCCATCCCTGTGCTTGTTCCTGCAACATAAGGCCAGTTTATGGTTTGTGCTTCAGTCGTAGCTGTTATGGTTTTTGTTTTAATCAAAGCATAGTTGAGTTAAAGAACTTTACATTACCTTCCTATAGCACAAATAGAATTATTTTCTAGTATTTATTTCTACTAAGATTTGACCAAAACTAGTTCTTAGTGCATATATTTTGCTGCGCCATTTAAAGTATACATCCCCTGGTTTGACAAGTAAATGAACATCCATAAAGAGATATAAGTCACTTGTTGGAATGTCCAATTCCCAGGAAAGGTCTTACTGTGATTTTCATATCCTTTTGTGGGCGCGACCAACCCTAACACCCCCTTAAGATAAACTTAGGGGTTAGCTGCAAACCCTAAAAATAGAATGCACGATGGGTCCCATCAAATAAGGCCATGTAAGGTACCCATGTACAAATAGAAGATCTTTATAATGTGGAGAAATAGAGAAAACCTCTTGGGAAAAACTATACTCCAAAAAGAGATTGAACGCCAAGTGAAGGACTGAAGAAGCCTCCAAACAAGACAATGTCCTAAAAAATAGGAACATGTAGGACATCCAGAAGCATGCAGTTGTAGACTGTTGTTGAAAAATGACTCATAGAGTGTTGAAATGAAGAATCTTCATAAATAGGAATGCAACAGTCTCCTTATGGTAAATGATCCATCTCACCGAAATGCATGTAACCAGTTGCTGATGTAGGTTGCATTTGAAAGTACATAGGAACAAGAACTAGATACGTAGATCACTCAATCACAAAACCAAAGAAGCATTAGCACCAATAGTAGAAACCCCCCATAATGTTGAAAAAGGGAGAGCCATGATAGGAACACTGAAACTTTGTTAAACCAAGTAGTGCATGTAGGAAAAATAACTTGAAAATAAAAAGGGCATGCAAACTAATGAACACATGCATGAGGCAAGAATCATTGAGATTGACTACTATCGTGGAAGGGACACTCACTTGACAAAGGTGTACTGGAAATCCAAAGGAAAACATCAACCTCCCCATGGCACTTTATATCATAGTGCAAATACAAAAGACATAATAGGATGTGCAAAATCCCAAAAAAATTATACACCAAAAATGGCACTTTATCTTAGTGCATCTACATAATAAGAAGTGCATACAATGGGAGCCCATAATGTCAAAAAAATGAAAACATGTTGAAAATACAATTCTCTTATAGAAAGAGGAAACTGGTAGCACCATGATGAAGTACACGAAAAAACATGCACTTTCAAAAAAATGGCATCCAAAAATGTGTCTGAATGCAAAAGATATGGCTCGTCAAAGTCTCCAAAATGAGAACTAGACAACAATAACACTGAGAAAATTAATTTCTTGGAAAATTTCTAGAAGTAATAACTGGAAGAAACCTACACCATTCGGAAGAGCTCAAAATTTTGCCTCGTTTAAAAAAAATTGCATTGAAAAATATCATCATATGACTGAGATATGGCCTCGGGAAGATAGGGTACAATTCTAAAAAGCCCAACGGAGAGGGGATGTGTAGGGAAAAATAAAACTCCTCCAAATTTGTCAAAAAAACCTCTAGAAATAGAGGCCATCTAAATATAGTGGTTCTACTAAAAAATGCATTTATTTTGGAAAAAAATTTCAAAATTTGACATGTTTTTATTTTTGAAGTGAAAGAAAAAATTATTATTGTGAATGATTTATTCTAAAGATAAAACAATAAATAAAAAATTACATTTTTTAAAGAAAACTATATATTAAAAGCTATATATATTTTTAATATATATAAAATATTTAAAAAACTTTTAAAAAACATTAATCCTTTTTTTTACAAAAAATGATGGTGGGACCCATGCCCTACACGACGCCCAAGGGCCACCACTGCCAATGGTAGGGCAATACTTGGTGCAGGGGCATCAAGAGTCCCATCACAAAATGATGTCATGGTTTAATTTTTTTCTTGTTTTGCAATGTTTAAGGTGAATAAGGTCATTTTGGCCCATTAGGGGTCATATGCTCAAGACTATTTGTGAAGTTTTGGAGTCATAATGTAAAAGTTGTGTAAAAGTTGCAAAATGTGAAAATGCAACAAATCTTGTAAAAGTGTCATTAGTATTAACAAAATAAGTTATGGTCAGTTGAGCCATTGAAATGTGATTGTCCTAGCAATAAATACATCTTGTAAACGCAACCCAAGGGGTTGGAGAGCAGTTTAGTGGAATAAGAAACCAATTAGACACATTTTAATGCATTTTTCTATGTAATCTGACTGCAATATTGCTGCTCCATTGCATGGTACAGACTAGTACAAATTGGTACAGTCTGAAGATTAGTTTTTTATTTTATAGAGGGATGAGCTAACTTTCATTTGCATTTGGTTTGGTGCCTTTTCATTGAAATTGCTTGGAAAATTTGTAGGCTCTCTTACCTTTACAATGTTTTTGGTTTGATCAAAATCCATCAAGATTTGCATGAGATATCAACATTTTTGTGAAGACAGCCACAAACCCCACCTAGGGTTCTAGAACACATAGAAAATGCATTTTCTCGAGTTTCTACCTTGAGGAAGCAATGCAAATTTTTAATTAATTCTGATTTGACATGTTTCAACTCCTTTCAAGGTTTGGGATTTGGTATTTGCATATGTGAGGGAGTATTGGATGATAGTTGATGTCTTTGAGCCTTGTTTGCAATGAGAACCCTAGTGGTTTAGAGGGTTTGGTGAAAAGGGTATTGAAGAGAGTTTCTTAAGGGGAAGGAAACATGTTGTGGTGACCATATGTGGTGTGTTGAAGGTATTAGAACATGAGTTGAGGATTGTTGAATTCCATAACCTAGTTGTAACATTCATATTTGTCCAATTAGGCCCAGTAAAAAAGGAGGACAATCAATTTTTGAGGCCTTTTGTACAAATAAACTCTACCTAGATTTTGGGTATGTTCGAGAATGTCCAAATGGGTATCTAAAAAAAGTATCATTTCCTATAGATCAGCTCTAGTTGAAGAGTTATGTCCAAAAAACCATTTTTGAAAGGTTACTAACAAAATGAGGGTTTGTGAAGGAAAACCCACCAATTGAAGACTAAGAATTGAAAGATTGGTTGTTTTGTGAGTGTTAGGAGATTATTTACCCCTGATCTACATTAGTACCCATGGGTACCCCATGGCAAGGGGAAAGGCCCAAGGGTTGTCGCTCTGCCATATGGCAGGTGGCGCACCAATTAAAGACTAAGAATTGAAAGATTGGTTGTTTTGTGAGTGTTAGGAGATTATTTACCCTTGATCTACATTATTACCCATGGGTACCCTATGGCAAGGGGAAAGGAAAAATGTTGTCGCTCTGCCATATGGCAGGCGACACTACCTTTGGGTATCGTCCCTTATTTAAAAAAATATATATATAATTTATTTAATGAAATAAAACTTGTGACGCCTTTTCAGGGCTTTTAAAAAAAAAATTCAATTTTAATTTTTTTTTAAAAAATCACAGGGTAAAATATAATAATATTTTTTATAAAAAATTTCACCTTGCCTCCATGCTGGGGAGGCCATATGGCCCTTCCTGGCAAAAAAAATTGCCTCAAAAACTCCCGACACAGATTTTGATGATTTGACAAGCAATCTTAAGGTTTTTGGGTCTTTTGAGTGTAATGGAAACACCCATTTTGCTCAAAATGCTTCAAAATTGTAATTATCCTTCATATCCGAAAATAAAGCAACCACTTCAAACCTTCGTAGATTTGGCGTCAAGAGTCAAAATCAGGAAAAAAAAGCCGAATTTGACTTTCTCGACATCTCTGAATCCAATGCTGAGGTTCTTTTCATGCCAAAATGTACAAAAATTCACCCACCTCAAAAATTTACAAAAAAACCAAAGGGGATTTAGATCTAAAGCTTGCAACCTTTGTTGAAGAAAATAAACCTCATAAATCGAGAAGGGGTTTGCTGAATCCACACTTTCATACCATCTTAGAATTGTGAAACAAGCACAAAACCATGAGCCACTGGATCAAAAAACAAACAAATACACCTTGCATGCAAGGGATTTGCAAACGGATATGTGCAGGATCATCATGGAAAAAACAGGCCCTTAAGTGGCAAAAAATTCAAAAAAATCAGAGTTAGGCAACTTGATGTAAAAATATGAATAATTTATCTATATTATTTCAAAAATATGTAAGAATAGAATTTGTAGCAAATTGAATGTAGTTTCTAAACTACTATTTTATTTAAAAAAATAAATCTATTTGGTGAAAATTTGAAATTTCAATGCATTAGTACTTAAATTTCAGGAAAAATAAGAAGTAGGTGTCTGTCTAACCACCCTAACCACAATAAAATAATAATATATTTTTTATAATATTTTATATATAAGTAGAGGACTCATGTTCTAATGTGATGCATATTTTTTGTAATTTTTTCCCAAGTAAATAATTAATTATGAATTTTTTATTACAAATTTTAAAAAATATAAAAACTTGTATGTCTGACCATCTTAACTTGGTCAAAAATTCATAAAATTCAATTTTTTTAATCCTATAGTATGTGAAGCATAGAATGTGACACATGTTTCAGATTCAAAAAATGTGATACCATTTGAAAGCTATAAATGTTTATCAATCAACCTATCAATTAGGACTTTAGTCATAATTCAAATAGAAAATGAATAATAATTATTTATTAAATTCAAAGTAAAGCATAATTTATATTGGTGGAAATTTGAGAATCTCTTTTAAAAATCATTTTCGTTTCATCAATTTTGGGTAAAAAAAAGTCGTTAGCCACATGGGCCATCATATCTGTTACATATTGCCACTTTTTGGCCCATAATGATCCTGCACATACCCAAACAATATATGCATATTCCTTAACAAGAAAAAGCTACAAAAGTAAGAGACTCTCAAGAAGATATGAAAGATCAAGATAATTACAATGAGGGTTGAATGCTTATAAGAGAAAAAACCTAAATGAGAAAGGGATTAGATCATGACAAGTGTTAAGATAATATGAGATGAGACATAATGATCTAATATTAGCTCAACTAATAAATCATAAAAGCACTCCTAAGTTTAGCTTAAGTGCATGAGAATAAATTAGACTAATAATTAATTAAAGATTAATTAGTTATTAGCTAACGCATGATAACTCTATCATATACAACCTCTGGATTCATTTCCAGAAGAAGCCTTCGACACACGAGAATGGAACCTAGGAAGGCCACCTCTAGTTAAACTAGTCCCTCTTTTGAGGAATTGGATTTAGGGTTGTCTACTGGATTTTCTACTCCCTTTGGGGGAGCTTCCACTCATATTCCTATCCCATGCTTCTCCTTCCACTTCTTCTATGGAGAAAGACATTTCTCTTGAAGTCCCTACGAAGCAACTCCTTTCCCTAGAAAAGAGGCTTGAGTAGTTTGAGTAGTATTTGGAAAAGATAGAAGTCTCACCCAAGTAGCTACCATTACATCAATAGATTAAGAACCATGTTGGAAAAGGATCAAAGAGATATAGAACTTCTTTGAGGTATTGGAGACATTGTGGATACCCACATCCAAGCCTATAACTCTAACTTGGGTTTTATCTAATATGTTGGCTCTGAGACCACTATGAAATAGTTGGAAGTCTCGATGCTTGAAGTGTCAATGTATATGGATGAGATGGGTCATTTTGTCAACACTGCCTCTATGCCTAATTAGACCCACACTATCAAAGTTACAAACAAGATGCCTTTGGGCTTCAGGTCTTCTACCCCTAAAGTTTCCTCTTCTAGTCCTGGTATTGAAGGCTCTGCCAGTATGGGGGCTAGTGACTCAGGTGGTGGCTCCTCTGGTCCTATTTCATCTACTGATTTTATCTTGAATGATTTGTTTCAAAATATGGGACGAATGCAAAACCAACTAGTGAACCTAGCCAACTCTTCTTCATCTCAACCCATGTTCTATCCTTTCTTTCACCATATATTTCTTTTTCTATCACCATCTTAAACATTCCTATCCCTCTGGTGATGGAGATTCCTAAGTTTGAGAAGTATAGTGGTCATGGAGACCCTCAGATGCATGTGCTAGATTTCAATGCCATGTGCACTGACTTCTTCCACAATGATGCTCTAATAGTGAAGCTTTTTTCATGCTCTCTTAAAGATGTTGCCCTTGATTGGTATTGTTCTTTGCTGGATAACTTTTTTTTCTCATTTGATAGTTGATGAATTTGTTCCTTAGATAATTCCACACTAATATTAGGCTAAACATGGCATTCATTGATCTCATCCAATGTAAGAAAGGAGAGCATGAAAAGGTTACTAATTTTTTTTCTCATTATCGAGCTTTTTCCTATCAAATTTCTTACCCCTTTCTCAATTCTGATATCCAAAAGGTTCTCATTGAGAACTTGCAGCGATTTTTGTGAGAATTTTTTTTCCTAATGAAGTGCCCTTCCTTCACACATTTGTTTGCATCATTACATGATTATCAATAGATGGTTTCTCAATTTTGGGATTCATCCTTGCACTCCCATCTAGATAACTGGTCAATAGTGTTGATTTTCAGTGATTCAAGAAAGAGCAAGGCCATCAGAAACATGGTCTCTATTCCCAAAGGAAAAAGTATAAGATGTGATAGAACTTTTACAAAGTTATTTGAATCCTATACCACTATCTTGCAAAAGCTATTAAAGGATAAAATTTTAAAATTACTAGAGATCTGACCTCTCTCTGAGCCATATCCACAATGTTATGATGCATAATATTTTTTTCAATTCCATCAAGTACATGGACATGATATTGAGTGGTATGTATGCCTGCATCATGAGATCTAGGATCACATCGATGATGAGAGTATCTGTCTCAATGGAAGGAAACAAAAATCTAACAAATCTATAGCTAGCCTATTTGCCAACTATAGATTTACATAAATCTATTCCCTTCACACTCTACTAACTTGGTTACACAGTCTTTTACATCTTTAGATCTTGTCCCATTTGAGTATGTGAACATGGTCTCATTCACTCATATGAATCCTATAGAAAATGTGATTGTTGTTCTTGATATAGCCTTCATCTCACATGATCTACCTTTGAAAAAAGGGCCTTCTTCGCTTTATGTTCTTGCTAGGATCAATGGTAACATTGTCACTGGTGATATAGTTGACCCCTTGAGATGAGTGAATGTAATTATGGAAGAGGCCTTGCTCATTAACAATATTCATAGGGAGAATTATGATGAGTCATAGGTCACTCTTTTCACTTATGAGAAATTTTTAATTTCCCTTATGGGTGTTATCTCTTTGTCGGTCCTAGTAGGGCCTAAGGCTATAGATGTCTCATTTTTAGTGATTTCAATGTATGAACTATTTAGGGCTAGGCTAGGCATTCCATGGCTAGCCTCCATGGATGTAATCACCTTTGTTGTCCACAAATGCTTAAAATTCTCCCACAAGGGTATAGTGCATGTCATTCATGATATTGGGTATAAACCATTGGTATCATGTTGGGCCTATTCCTTGGATCACTTTTTTCCTACCCTTGTTAGACCCCTCCCTCCTAGGGGAGATATTTTGTATTGAGATTATGTCAAGTATAAGACTAGGGGATCGATATTGAAAGCTAGTTTTTTTGTGTTTCCTTATGTTGTCTCTATGAAGGCTTCTATGCATGCTCAACAATAAGCTACCTCTTCTACCCTGTCAAAAGGGAAGGAGAAGCTTTCTCTCACTTTGGAGCCTTCTCCTTCTTCATCTTCTATACCATCTAATTCAAAATACCAACCTTTGGTGGAATCCTTAGTTCCTTCTTTTGTGCCTTGCATAGGAAATGGAAAGGCGCCTATGTGGTGGAAGTCAAAGCATCAGGCCTTCCCATTTCCTATTTTACCCATCATTCCTCGACCCACCCTATATGGCAAGGAGAAGCATTTCTATGGGGTGGTTCTGATGTCTTGGCCTTTGTGGCCTCTGACTATTCCTCGTCCCACCCTCATGTGGTGAATGGGAAGAAGCCCACTGACGAGGTGCTTATCTCAATTTCTCCTTCTTTCATCATTTCTTCTCTTGTGCCTCCACTCCTTACTCCTTAGGAAACCACCCTTCCACCAGCAATAGTGGTGAAGGATGCTTCTATAGTAGAGAAATAGCCTCTAGGATCTTCTCATGTTGCATCCTCTAATTCTCTTAGTTGACATAATTGACTTGTGCATGAGCATAAGTGTTGGTGAAAGTCTATAGCCAAGGAGAACACTACCTCATAGAAGATCAAGGAGGATCTTGTTGTCTCTATTCTTCTTTCTTCTATTGCTCCACCTACTTCTATCTCCTCTAGTTCAGTTCCCATCACTTTTGTTCTGTTTCTAGCTCCTTTGGCAGGTCCTGATGGCCCTCACCCCAAAAGGGTGTAGGTATTCATCACTCATCCATGGAGCCTACTCTTCTCATGTCCCTTCCGTACATTCCTTCTTTTTTGCAACCAATCGACATGCCTCATACAAAGGTGGTGTCTTCTGCGGCTCCTTCTTGTTCCTCCCCTACTTATGCTTCCTCTGTGGGGACTCAACATCCTCTATTAAAGCATAATTTGGAGTATGACCTCACCTTGAGTGATGGTTGAAAGAGAGGTTCATCTTCTTTGGAGTCTAGTTAGTTTTTGGTTTGCATCATCCTTATGATGGAGGCAGCCCCGACTTCCCTGGATTTGGTCACTGCCACTCTTCTCAAGGTCAGTAGTGACTCTCAGGTGCCTCGTCCTTCTCTGGCTAAGTTGAAACATGACACTCTTGAGAAGTGCATGTTCAACTCAATGGAAGATATCTAGACTCTATCTTCTATTTTTTCCAAATCAATAACCTTTGTCTCACAAGAACTTGAGGGGCCTTCTTCCTTGGATCTTGTTGTAGGAGAGTCAAAGGGTACTTCCCTTTATATCCCTCCTTTGCAGGCTCATCCTCCTTCCCCCTACAATGATCTAGATTGGGAGCAGGATGATCTATTATTTGATGAGGACTAGGGTGGTGCCTACTTCTAGATCTGTAGATTATTTTCTTTCTTTCTTTATTTGTGTTCCCTAGTACTTGTCTTTTAATGTTTTTTCCCTCACCAAGATGACCCTTGCTACCCTTGTAGGTGCTTGGATATAGGAGATAAAATATGTCATAAACTTCTTGTATTTGTCTCATCATTCTTTTTTATTTCGTAATCTTTCTTTTCGATATTGAGGATGATGCAAATCATTGGGGGAGTTTAGGCCTTCTTCCATGACCCAATTTTTTTATTTTTTTTCTTCATGTGCTCTTCTTCAAATTCTAAGAAATTTGGGCATTGATGTCTGTTGACATCTAAATTTGACCACTTACATTTGGTCAAATTTATCCTTTTTCATCCAAATATCCTCTTATCTACATTAATTAAGTAATATTACTATTATTTAATTAATATCCCTAAAGTCCTTTGAATCCCTAAGGTATTTAGTTAAATAATTAAATACCTTACCCTTTATTCCTCTTTTCCTCAAAGAATTAAATAAATAATGCATTTATTTAATTCCTTACATGTCATATCCTCCATCAATTTTTTTGAATCCTAACCCACCTCAGAATCCCATCATTAGGGATGTGCACATTCTTAATCCATGATTAGGATGTGTCACATCCTCTAGCTTT
>VDFB02189528.1:0-21845 GCA_007258455.2 Sequoia sempervirens
AAAGATTGTTGTCTTTTAGCACTTTTGACTCTTAAGGGAAATTGTCATTCCAATGTAGCTCAAAGTTATTCAACATGTTTGGGTGAAAAAGAGGACCATTCCTATCTAAACGTACCCATCTAGACGTGTTGGAATAGTCTGTTTAGTTGTAGGACTTGCAGAACGAAATTTGCACCACTTTGCAACTTTACACTACTTGCATTTGACAACTTTTTCTTCAAACTGAAAACTCATCACCATGGGAAAATGCCTCCGAGATAGCAAAAACTGAGAGAGGCTATTGTATAGGGTCCCATAACCTCATATGGATATTTTGTAAGCATCACGATTTTTGAGAAATAGCCCTTCAAAGATTGTTGTCTTTTAGCATTTTGAACTCTTAAGGGAAATTATTGATCCAATGTAGCTCAGAGTGATTCAGCATATTTGGGTGCAAAAGAGGATGATCCCTAATGTAAACGTACCCATTTGAACATGTTGGAACAATCTGTTTGGTCATACGAACTGCAGAACGAAAGTTGCACCACTTTGCAACTTTACACTGCTTGCATTTGACAACTTTTTCTTGAACTGAAAACTCATCACCACGGGAAAACGTCTCTAAAATAGAAAAATTGAGAGAGGTTATTGTAGAGGGTCCCAACATGATCCCATAGTCTCAGATGGAGATTTTGTAAGCATCATGGTTTCTGAGAAATAGCTCTTTAAAGATTGCTACCTTTTAGCACTTTCAACTCTTAAGGGAAAACATTAGTCCAATGTAGCTTAGAGTGATTCAATGTATTTTCATGCAAAATAGGACCATTCCTAGCATAAATGTACCCATCCATATGTGTTGGAACAATCTGTTTGGTTGTACAAGTTGTAGAACAAAAGTTGCACCACTTTGCAACTTTACACCAGGCTTGCATCTAACAACTTTTTCCTCAACTGAAAACTCGTCACCATGGGCAAACGTCTTCAAGATAGAAAAAATAAAGAGATTTTATTATAGAGGGTCCCAACACAATCCCATAGCCTTGGATGGAGCGTTAATAAGCCTCATGATTTCTAAGAAATAGCCCTTCCAAGATTGTTGTCTTTTAGCACTTTGGAATCTTAAAGGAAATATTGGTCCAATGTAGCTTGGAGTGATTCAATGTATTTGGGTGTAAAAGAGGACCATCCCTAGCATAAACGTACCAATATAGATGTGTTGGAACAGTCTGTTTGGTCATACAAGTTGAAGAACAAAAGTTGCACCACTTTGCAACTTTACACTACTTGCATTTGACAATTTTTTTTTCAACTGAAAACTCATCACCATGGGAAAAAAACTCTGAGATGGAAAAAATTGAGAGAGATTATTGTAGAGGGTCTCAACACGATCCCATAGTCTCAAACAAAGAGTCTATAAGCCTCATGATTTCTGAGAAATAGCCCTTCAAAGATTGTTGTCTTTTAGCACTTTGGACTCTTAAGGGAAATCGTCAGTCCAATGTAGCTTAGAGTGATTCATTGTATTTGGGTGCAAAAGAGGACCATACATAGCATAAACGTACCCATCCAGATGTGTTGGGATATTCTATTTGGTCATACGAGTTGCAGAATGAAAGTTGCACCACTTTGCAACTTTACACTACTTGCATCTAACTTTTTCCTCAACTAAAAGCTCGTCACCATGGGAAAAAGCCTCTGAGATAGCAAAAACCGAGAGAGTTTATTGAAGAAAGTCCCAACACAATCCTATATCCTTTGACAAAGAGTCTATAAGTATCATGGTTTCGGGGTAATATCCCGTCAAAGATTGCTGGCTTTTTGCACTTTTGACTCTTAAGGGAAATCATCGGCCCAATCTAGCTCAGAGTGATTTGAAATTTTTGGGTGAAAAAAAGGACCATTCCTAATGAAAACATACCTATATAGTATGCCTAGTTTTCTTAATGATGCATTATGGTTAGCAAGCAACATTTATTATTGTGCATTACGATAATACAAATTGCATGTTGAAGGTCAAATAACATGCATGTCATGGAGTTTCATTTGGTTTGTTTAATGGTAGTATCACACTCATTTGGTTTGTTTAATGGTTGGATCATGGTTGAGTGATGTCTTAATTGTTAATTGTGATTATTGTATAGATTTCACATGAACAATCTAATGAATATGTATCTTGTTTAGTTGCAAGGACTTTGTTTGAAGGTTGCATCAAACCCCTATGGTTGAAAGATATTGATTCTTACTCAAGATGATTTTATACCTTTTACATGTTATTAAGCTTGAATGAACATTGAGTGACATTGATTTTTATCAAGATGATTATATTAATTTTGAATGAACCTATAACATGAAATGCATTTCATTAAGTTGTATCCACTTTTCATTAATTTTAACTTCTTTTGAAATAAAAATCAGTTGCACACTTCATTACACAATTTCAAAAAATAAAATAATGTCAAATGTAAATTCATTTAATAGAGCTTGAAATCATGGGTATTCTCAAATTGAGTGTTTGATAAAAATGTATTGGTAGACATGTATGAAGAATGTGGTACAATAGAAAAGGAAATGAATTATTTGAAAAAACTCTGCAAAGAAATAGATGGATTACCAATTGTAATTCATAAGTTCTATTAAAATGTAATTTCGATAATCTATAACATACATTGTCAATCATAACTTTAAACCATTCTAAGATAATTATACATTCCATTTTGAAAATTCAAAGTAGAAATACATGCACACGAGGAACAAATTAGATCGAATATCAATTCTTATATATCAAACTGTAGAATAATTGTGTTTGTGCATATACAAATTTGGCATATGCCTACTCAGAACAAGTTTTACAAAATGTGGCATATATTCCATCTCAAGATCTATCAAACCCTAAGTACATATCAATCTATATCATATCCTAATCCTGTGTTGGAACATCAAAGTCGAGCCTCCTCAAATCCTAATCCTGTGTTGGAACTAGTAATGTCAAGTTTGAATTGATAAATGAAGCTACCAATAAAGATTTAGTTGCTCCACCATATGAAGATAGGGTGATAGCTATAAATAGCCTTTATGAGGCCTATATTTACAAAAAAAGTGTATCTAAGATATTTCAGCATGGGACTCTCTAAGGTTGAGACACCTTAATCCCAATATGAGGATAGTGTAAATATTTTATGTAAAGGTGGAGGACCTTGATAACCAATTCCTTTTGTATCTTCATATGGTATTTGTTCCAAGAGGGTGTGAATTTCATTTTCATTATTTATGTCACAACCTTTTTTAGTGAGAATCTTAAATCCTTGGCCATAATACTTTTCTAAGCTAGTGGGTGTATCACTCGCTTTGTTTTATTGAAACATAGAAAAATAGGTTCATTCTATTAAAATGAGAGGTTCACCAATAATTTACTAAAAATAGAAAGGGAAATGGGGTGTAATGAACCTATATTTCATTTATTTCATTAGGAAATGAGATCCTCCCATGGTAGAATTGACTTTTAACGTTTAAGTGAGTCAATCTTATGAAATATCTTGCAGTTTCCATTATTATAGAAAAAGTGTAAAACCAGCCTAGAAAACACTCTTGGGAGATAAAAATAAAATAGTAAATGAACAAAAATTTGCAATGTAAGACCTGAATCATGTAGATGAAGCATAAAACTAACAAATAAAAACAAACTCTTGACAGATTTGAAGAAGGTAAGATTCTAAAAACCTATCACCAAATAGGCATGGAGCTAGTGGGGTTGTTATCCTTGTATCCTTGCATTGAGGTGAAAAGTATTACTCAGCTTTTCATTTCTCTTTTAGTTGTTCCAACAACAAAGCTGAATATGAGGGTCTTATATAGGGTCTAGAGTGGGCAAGAAAAGGGAAAATTAAATTCCTAAAGGTGTTTGGTGATAGTGAGTTGATTGTGGACTAGGTAAGAGGCTTGCATCTAACTAAAAATTACTTGCTCAAGTCATATAAACATAGGGTATGGGATATGATAGAAGAATTTGATGCTTTCAATATGTTGTCCATACTTGTGTTGAAAGAATGGTTGCTATAGGTTCCCAATTTGACATTCCAAATTATATTAAGAATGATAAAATACAATAGCATGTTAAGGTGGTTGTAAGGCCATCTTTCCCTGATAATAATGTCCATTGGCAAGTTTTTGAAAGTGATGAACAAGTGCTCAATTTCTTTCTTGAAGAAGTTGAGTTTGCAAACAAGAACCAAAAAAAATTACAATAGCAATATGGTGACCAAATTAAATGGTCGAGAACAAACACATTTCCAAATGGTTTGGTCACTTTGGAGTCTATTTTTAATTCAGATGATCAGCTGAAAAAGAGGGAAAACTAGAATGCAAATTAAGCCAGAGTACTACAAAGAGATGGAAATTTTTAAAGGTAAGCTTCTAAAAATTAGTAAACTTTGTTCTCAAGAAGATAAAGAAGGTTTTTTTGTACTTTTTCAAGAATTCCAAGATATTTTTCTTGGGAATATTTTGATTTAAAGGGTTTTGATCCCAAGATAGCCCTGCATACCATTGAGCTTGAGTTGGATGCAAAACCAGTAAGGTAAAAGAAAAGGCCTTTAAATCCTAAGCTTGAGCCAATCATGAGAAATGAATTGAAAATTTTGATTAAGAGCAACATTATATTTCCTATAGAACACACTTCATGGTTTTTCAATCTTGTCCCTATTAGAAAGAAGAGTGGAGAAATAAGACTATGTGTTGACTTTAGATACCTAAATAGGGCCTCATTGAAAGACCATTACCCACTACCCTCTATGGAGAAAATTTTTCAAGTTGTTGTAGGTTCTAAAAAGTTTTCTTTGCTTGATGAATATTTTGGGTACAACTAGGTGTTAGTGAAGGAGGAAGACCAATATAAAACAATTTTCACTACCAAGTGGGGAATAATGGCATACAAGAAAATTCCTTTTGGATTGTCCAATGTTGGGGAAACCTTCCAAAGGGAAATGGACATGGCTTTCTAGGGCCTCCTGTACAAGATTTTTCTTGTATATTTAGATGATAAATGATTGTTTTCTTCAAGGATGCAAAGGAACATTTCACCCACCTAAGATAGCTCTTTGATAGGTGTAAATATTTTGGGGTATCGCTTAATCCCAAAAGTACATTTTTACTGTGTATGAGGGCATATTACTACGTCATGTGGTGTCAAAGCATGGTGTAACCATTGATCCTGAAAGGGTGAGTGCTATTTTGGATTTGCCTCTACCTAGCCATAAAAGGGTTTGCAAATTTTCCTTGGAAGGATTTAAATTTTGTTGGGAGGCTTATACCCAATATTGTTAATGTATTAAAATCACTAACAATTGTATACACCTAAAAATGGTCTAGATAATCTAATTAATTAAATACAATTTATTTGATTAATTGACTCCTTTAATTCATCTACTATTAAACAGATAAAATTATTTATTTAATTCACTTCTAATTCTTCTATTATTTCATCTAAATTAAATAAGCAAATTTAATACTTTGTTTTATTTAATTATTAAATTCCCCTATCACATCATTCTATCTAAATTAAATAAACAAGTTCATAAACATTTGTTTTATTTAATTATCTATTTCTTCCATATTTATTTGATAAACATAGACTTCTATAGTTTGTTTTATTAAATTAAATATCTTCTTTTCCTAAATTGAATAAATCTAAATATTCAATTGAAATATATTCTACAACTATTTCCTCTTTTCACTCAAAATATGCACCTGCCAAATTAGATATTTGATATCTAATTAATTCAACTCAAATCTTCATGGGAAAAATTGAAGACAAATTGGAGATAAATTTGTAGGCAAACTTCTTCATCTTCTTCCATTGATTCTTCCTATCTTTTGGCTGAGTGTTTTTGTGGGGAGGAACAATCTTCATAATCATCTTAGGTTTCTTCATCTTTCACCATTCAATTCTTCAAATCAAATCCAGACCTTTGCTTTGCTGCCCCTTCACAAATATGTTGTCGGGAATCTATAAATACAACCTCTTTCTACAGGAAAAGCATCCAAACTTTGTGCAAACTTACTCTGCAGAAATAGTAATTGAGCAATTTGGAATTTAGCAATTTAGGATCATTTCAATCATTTAGTTTATAATCATTTCTTTTATCATAGATTGCATCTTAATATAGCTTCCATTATCATATCACAACATATAGCTTTCATTATCAACAATAAATATCATAGCTTTTTACACCATATAGCTTGCACATCATTTAGCAATCATATAGCTTAGCATTCCCATTCCCTAGATTGGCATTTTAATAGTCATAATGCTTACAAAATTTGAGAGCCCTATGACTTAATAAATCTTTGGAGATAGAGAGCAATAGGACACTTTTAGTGGATTCTTTCTTAAATTAGATTAATCTTTGTTTAGATCTATTGATATAATGTCTTATTGATTGTGTTTGTTATCATTTACTAACATTTTACTCACACATAAATTGGCGCCCACCGTGGGGCTGAAAAAACCCCATTTTAACATCTTTTTTTTTTAAAGTATGCTTGTAGGCTTCTAACATGTTTTGTTTTAGCACTATCAAGAGTATTTATAGTTCATACAACAGATCTTTTAGCACATTTGAGCACTATTCCAGCGCATCCAAAGAATATTCTAGCGCATACAACCCCTGTTTCGGTGCATCTACATTTTTGTTTTATCAGTCAGGGGGTTTTCTTTTAGTGCATCAAGACCCTTTCTTTTAGCACTTTCATCAAATTTTGTAGTGCATATACATTCTATTTTAGTGCTTTTAAATTTTGTTTTAGCACATTTAATGAATGTTGTAGCACATCGGTCTATTTTTGCATATTTTCAAAAATCTGAGAATTAATAACTGATTTCTTGGGTGCAGGTACCAAACACACTAGTGAAAGACAATTGCGGGAAAAACTTATGCCAATCAAAGACAAAAACTTGCAAATTACTAATAATTTTTGTAGGAATTTTAATTTTATTATTGTTTTTCTTTCGGTTAAGATAGTGAATCTATCTTAATTAATCAACTAGTTTGAACCCCATGTTCTCTATGTTTCAAAAGTAATAGGCTTATGCTCTCCCCTTAACTGGGTGATCAGAATGCTAGACTTGCTATCCTTCTTTATTAAATCCTTTAGAAGGCCTATTGTAGTAGGAAAAAGTGCTCACCCTATGGAAATGACCTAAGTGGGAACAACCAAAGCCAAGTTTTCCAACCCACTATAATCAAAAGTGAATTTGGGGAAACCCACAATTCAATGGAAGTGTGCAAGATAACCATTCCAAAAATCTTTGTTCTAAAGATTGGGAGGTCTCTTGAGGGAGTTTATCATTTGCCACTCTGAATGGATTCCCTATCTACAAAATTTAGTGTAGAATCCAACCATGTCAGTTTTCAAACACTTTTTATATCACAGTGCAAGGGGAGGGAAGAATCTACCCCCAAGACACTCACCATATAACTATCAGAGACCTTGGCCAAAAGTGGAGGATTCGACTTTGGTTAAGACTTGGGAAAGGAAAAAACATGGGCATTCTCTAGGAGATTACAGGGTTGTGTGAGCTAACATAGTTGCAAGCTATGGGCTATGATATTCTAAGTGACCTACTTGACAATTAGAAAAGTGCTTGAACTGTCTATATTTGTATCAAACATGTGGAAGTTGAAAGAATCGGATCTGATTCTAGAACACTCACTACATGTTTAATGCATAGAATCTGAACAACTGTTTACAATCTGGATTTTGTGCATGAAGTTGTTTTTTTAAAAGGTATCATCCATTGAGATCATCAAACTCTAGGATTTTCAAGCAAAATACCCTTCCAAAATATTCATTTGATCAAAAAATTACATTTTGTAATCAATCCTTTTACTAAGAAAGACCAGAACAAAAGGAGAAAATTGTGAACACATTGACAACTTCCAGTTTAGTGCAACCAACCTCTGTTTTAGTGCATACACCCAGTCTTTTAGCACATCTTCCAACCAAATAGCACATACAAACACTATTTCAGTGCATTTGTCTTATCTTATAGCACATCTAAATAGTCTATCACAATAATTTAACACTATCTTAGTGCAACCAATCTCTATTTTAGCACATTTGAGATCTGTTATAGCACATCCAAAAAACAAAAAAAATGAAGAGTTATTTTTCCCATTAGTCAAACAGTTAACATCAAAATCTAGATTTTTATTAGAACAAAAACATTTTCTCAGTCCAACCGGTGTCTTAAACTTGGAAAAATAGGACTTTGCAAGTCAAATTCTTTTAAATTAAACCAAGATCTTACAATTTTAAAGTGCCTAATCACCAAACACAACTCTTGATTATTATGTTAAGTTTCATTATCAAGATCATCATCTTACAATCACGAAACGAAACACAATAATAATATTTTTAACTTAATCTCATCAATAGAATATATCATTCTATTCAACTTAAGTTAATACCATTAACACTCATCCAAACAAAAATATCAAAGTTTAGCAAAAATAACGACACTTGTATGCCAATTTTGACAAGGTTACAAAGACATAAACTTAGAGGAAAAGAAATTGAAACACCAAATACCATGGCTAAAGAAAATCCCTTTCACAAATTCCACCAAAATGATGCCAATGAGATAACTCAAGAGGATATTCAAACTACACAACAAGATCCTAATTTTCACAAATTCATGGAAAAAGTTTTAGAACAAGATATGGAAAAATACCTTTTGATGCTAGCTAAACTAGGTGAAAATTTTCCAAAGGACTTTGACATTAATGGACTAAAAGAAGCACCTAAAGTAGCTGAAACTGAACAACACAACACACGAAACATAAAACATAAAACATAGATCAATTGGTTTCCCTAACACATCAAATGCAAAAAGGAACTGTTAGAAACCAAGATTAGATTTGCAAACCAGAATATCCTTCCATAGAAGAGAAAAATAGAAAAAGCAGAGATTTGCAAAAAGATGTGCAAATAATTATTATTCAAGAATTCAATAATTACATGATAAATATTTTCTTTATAAAAGAAAAGATGCAAAACCATAATCTTATCTTGAGCAACAAGATAGCTCAAAAGATAATGATGACAACTAATTAACCTAGGAATTAAATAATACCTAAGTAAAGTTATGCAAGTGTAATTAAATATTAATTACACTAACACCCCCCCATAAGTGCAACTTAGGGAGACTAAAAAAGCATGCACCTAAAACTAAGATGAATGCAAGAAGCATGAATGGGTCTCGGCAACAAGGCCTGATCAGGTACCCAAGTACAAATGCAATAATGAGGTAGAGAAGGAAAACCCAGTGGGACAAAACCCCCCTACAATGAGATGAATGTTGCAAAGAAGCACTGGAAGAACACTGTGGAGTAACACTGGAACCGCAATCTGACAAGCAAGGGGGTACACGTTTTAAAACGGGTACCCGTTTCTTAAAAAAAAAATTAAATAATCAAGAAAATAAAGAACACGTGTTTTGTAATGCATACGCATTTTAAAAAAATGCGTATGCGTTTTTAAAATTCAAAATTCCCAACCCACATGCTGCCTCAGTTTTAGGCTTGGGAAAGGCTTGGCAATCTGAGCCTTAGCCTTTGACCTACAACTAAAAAACTAAGGCAGATTGAAGAAGAATGTCAAACTTTGGCAATATGGTTGATGGACTTTTTTCTGAATCAATCTATAAAATTAAAACCCATTAGAGAACACATTGATTTTTATAAACAACAATTAAGGCCAATAAAAATTTAATTAAAAAAAAAATATTCAACCAAAAATTACAAACAAAATTTCAGATCAAACTTCATGTTGTTAGTCTCTTTTCCCAAAAAGAATTAGCAAAATACTTTTATTTGAGTCAAAAAGTGTTGTTCGTACACGTGCTTGGTATTGTAAAAAAAGGGACTTTTAAAAAGTGGTTTTTATAGATCCCTATCAAAATTTAATTTTTATAATATAGGTATTTGAATAATTTACATATTTAAAAACTAGATTCAAAATGTTAAATTTCATATTACTAACTTTTTTAAAGATTCATTGTGTAAGTGCCTCAAATTTTCAGTCCAAGTGTGACAAATTCTGAAAAACAACAAAAATACTTCTTGCATCAGCCCAAGGAAAGATACTTTTGTCTACAATTGAAACCAAAACCAGAATCATGATAATGCGATAGCAGACCCAATGCCATAGAACACTGGAAAACTCACAAACTAGAACAACCCTAGAATCTGTGAAGCAATAGTAGATGAGATGATGACAGAATTTGGAAACTATGTATCTCGATGCCGATGCCAAACTAAGACTAAAACTCTTCCATGGGAAGGAGTACCACAAAGACTCTAGAACATTAACCATAAAAACATGGCCCTCAAACTAAGAAGAATTTGAACCAATGTGGATCAAGAAACATAATCTCTCAACTGAAGTGTGAACCGATGAATCCAATATGTGTCAAGTAATAGCAAAAATGTGGCCAAAAGAAAGTAAGAAACCAGATAACCCATGCGAGTTACCATCAAAACAAGATGAAGATGGAGATCAAAGTGCATGCACACTCTAATAAGATTATTATGCAAAAAACCCCCTGAGGGAACTTTATCTCAGTTCATTTATTACAATAAACCAACGATTGTAAAAGGAGAGAATTCAAAACATGCATAAACAGAAAATATGATGATGTGATATTGAAATGAAGTACAAATATTCAAGTTTCACCTTTCCAACTGCCAAAACATCCAAGTAATCTCCAAAACACCCATCGGGAAAAATTTAGAATAACAATCAACCTGAGATAGATAAAGAAAAAAGTGCATGGACAACATCATAGAGCTCCTCAATACCTTTCCAACGCCGCAAAGAAGATGAAAATCGGAGATCGTGGCAAAAAGTTATGAGCTCGGAAGCCCAAAAAAAACATCTAACTTCAAACAGAAATAAATGAAGATAAACATAAAAATACTAAAAAATAACCTACACCACTAGAAAGTGATCAGAACCAGCTTTTTGGCGATATCTCGTTTTCCCGATTTCAATACCATATGCCCAAGTTATGCCCAAAAGAAAAAAATTGCTCCTTTAGGAAAAATCAATGCTAGGAGGGGGCTTGGAGCATTGTATGGCCGATGATGTCATGCTGACATCAGCACATCAAGAGGTTAAAATTGACGGCTTGGAGGCCATCAGGGAAAAAAAGCCCCCCTTGTCGGAAAAAATTTTGCGACGGCTAGTATATTCTCCCCTATCAGAATATTCCATCAGTGGCAGGTTGGCCAACATTCGTCAAGCTCCTAGTCATACATATGACCTACAGCGGGTGTTGAAGAGCCCACAGGGGCTAAGCAGAGGGCCCCCAGTCCTCCATGTGACCAAGGTGGAGCATAGAGGGGCCCGTGGGGGCTAATAGAGGAGGCGGAGCGCTAGCAGAGGGTTGGAGGCTAGTGGTAGGTTGGCGGCCACTCAGTGGCCATTGGGTAGCAGGATCCTTTTACACTACAAGCGTCGGCCCGAAGATCGTAAACCACATTTTTTTTCTCAATTTTTGAGCCTTGAGAAGTGTGTTGGGGAGGCCGTATGGCCCCCTAGGCAAAAAAAATTTGCCTCAAAAACAACTTTCACCAAAATCAATGAAACAAAAGGCAATCTTAGGGTTTTTGGCCACTGGAATGTGATGGTGACCTATGTTTTTTCTCAAACTCCTCCAAGAAATTGGCTACCCCCAAAACTTGCAAAAAATCTCCCAGCCTGAAACCCTCACAAATCTGGCAAATGATGGCCAAAATCTACAAAACAAAAGCCAATCCTAACTTTTTCCAGTGCTTTGAATCCAATGGTGAAGCCCAATCTGATCCAAAATTCCTCATAGATGAACTCAAGGCATGATACCCTCGAGGAATCCTGAATGAACCCTGAAATGATTTTCTCAAAAATCTGAGAAGGGGTTGCAAATCAAGGCTCTAATACCATGTTAGAAACCAAGATTAGATTTGCAAACCAGAATATCCTTCCATAGAAGAGAAAAATAGAAAAAGCAGAGATTTGCAAGATGTCCAAATAATTATTATTCAAGAATTTAATAATTACATGATAAATATTTTCTTTATAAAAGAAAAGATGTAAAACCCTAATCTTATCTTGAGCAACAAGATAGCTCAAAAGATAATGATGACAACTAATTAACCTAGGAATTAAATAATACCTAAGTTATGTAAGTGTAATTAAATATTAATTACACTAACAGGAAGAACTAAAAGGTACTCATTACAGGACATTTGTCCCTATCCTTTTGATCCAAGTGTAGACATGATACCATTTCCTAGACATTATGAATTCCCAAAATATGACAAGTACAATGGTGAAACTAATTCAATTGATCATGTGAGGGAATTTAGAACCATGAGTTTAGAATTTGCATAAGAGGAAACTTATCTAATGAGGCTATTTCCAAGAAGCTTAGGAGGTCAATGTATGGAATGATTCTCTAAACTACAACCAGGAATTCGATCTTTTGAAGAAATAGTCAATAGGTTTATCTCACAATTCTCCTATAATATATTCAACATGAGATAACCATAAAGGAGCTTAACAATATGAAATAAAAGGTGAAACATTCCTCTCATTTCTACAATGATGGAAAAGGTTGTTTGCTAGGTATCATCATTCCATACTTGAAGAGGAAAAGATGGAACTATTTATTGACAACCTAACTGATGACATGAGCTACAGGCTTGAATTACAATGCCCCCTACATTTGAGAAAGTAATTGAAAACGAGCTCAAGATCAAAGAAGCCTTGGTCAAAAGAGGAGTAATAAAACATTACAATGAAGGATCAAACAATACAAACTCCTCGAATCACTACTGTAACAACAATGATAAACACAAGTTTTGGAAAAAGAACAGAAATATTGGTAACAATGATGTTGCAAATGAAACACAAAACGTGAAACCAGTATTTAACTTGATGGAAACAACTGCAAAGACCAATCAAAAAAATGACCAAAAAATCAATCAAAATGTCAATCAAAACAACAATCCGAACAATGGAGAATCTAAACCATAATCATGTCAAAAACCATCAAATTAAAGAATATTCACACCATTGGGCCAAACACTAGAATCAACAATGAGAGAACTTCTTACACATGGAATTATCACATTACCTGAAGCAAGAAATTGGGAACCAAGAGTCAAGCCATCTTGGTGGAATGATGCAGATTTTTGTGACTTTCATAAAAACAAAGGACATAAAACAAACAATTGTATGTAGTTGAAACATCTAGTACAAGATTTGATTGATAACAAGAAGGTATTCATAGAAGGACATCAAATGAATAATGATCATGGTGCATTTAAAAATCCTTTACCAAATTATGAAAATGGAGAATCTTCTTCTACAAACTGTAAAGGTAAAAATGTAAATTACATTTATGACAACACTATTCATTTTATTTCTGCGGTTGAGAAGAATGGTGTCACTGATAATGCTGGAATCAATGACATCATACCACTAAATTTGATCCTAAACATGGATACATCCAACAATCAGATCAATGTCATAAAAATCAAGGAAAACCAAGATCATCAACCAGTCAACATGACATCAAGGGCGAAATCCAAGGTAATATTGAAAGGAGTTTCATATAAAACCACTGCTGCCCCATCCAATTAGTATAACATAGTCAATCAACTACAGAAAATACCAGCACAAATATCAATTTTGGAACTCCCTAAAATCTCACCATCTCATAAGGAGGTTTTGGAACAAGCTCTTGTGGCCACAACAATACCCAATAATCTAGATGTTTTTCAATTCCAGGATATGGTGGGACACTTAACCATGCCTCACTACCTATCATTTTTTGAACAAGATGATGTATCACTTACTCATCTGCACAATGTCTCCTTCATATTGAATTCTCAATCCATAAACATCAGGTTAAGTGTGTCCTAATAGATGGTGGAGCTGGTTTAAACATTTTCACTTTGAAACTTATTTGTGCACTAGGATATTTTGATAATGCTATTGATGCCAGAAGGAAAATCACAATAAAAGCCTATGAAAAAGAAGAGAGATCCCCCAAGGGATTGATTGTATTGCCTATTCAAGTGGGACCAATTGTGAAGAATATTGTTTACCAAGTGTTAGACAAAGAGTTGACTTATAATATACTCTTGGGATGTCCCTGGATTCATGAAATGCAAGCAATACCTTCAACTTATCATCAGTGCTTAAATTTTCCTATCAATGGACAACAAATCACAATTTTAGCTAACTAAAACAATCCCCAATATTGTAACATGCTTAAAACATCTCAAGACACTTTTGTGCCCCATAATATGGAAGCAAGCATTTCTAGTTCATCCAATAGTGAAAGACAACTAAACGTTGTATCTAAATGGGTTGAGAAAAAGAACCAGTCAAAAGAGACAAGTGTTGTTGACTCCATTCCATCAAACAATGAACCTCAACTGGATTCTCTATCACAAAAATTCAAAGAAAAGATCCAATTAAAATACAAAGGCATGGGAGAGTATTCCATTGAACAATCTTTGTGTTTTTCATAGTTGTTGCCATCTCCGAGATCATATGGGCAGCCATCAACATCAACACAACCATCTTCACAACCTACTAAAGTTTTAAATGATAGATTTGTAAAGGCAAGTACTTTAGAGGATGAATCTGAAGACAAGGACATCCTTAATTGGCTCTACAAAGATGAGGAAACATCTACATTGACAAATTATAGTATAAAGACATATCAATATGGAAAGGGAAAAACAATATTAGAGAAAATGGTGTATGAGGGTCAAGGGCTTATTGGCAAAAGAAAAGAAGGAATTGTAGAACCCATCCAACCTCTCACACTTCAGCCAAAGGACAAGACAGGACTGGGTTATATAGGGGAAACAAAAGAAGAAAACATTCAGAGTTGTAGAAAGAATCCTTCAAATGCGGGATAGTTTTGAAACAGATTCTAACAAGTATGAGTGGGATTCTCTATCTGAAGCATCATACAAGGACACACCAATTGATTTCATAAAAGAGTATGCACCCACATGTGAGGAGGGACAAAGCTCAGGGACTAGACCCCTTGTATTTGGATCAAAAAATATTGATGACTTGCAGGAGAGTAATATCATAGATCTTGACATCACCACTGAAAAATTTGACAACATTTCTATTAGAACCCTTACTGTCATTGACCTTAGACAATCTAATGACCTTTTACCCTTAATGCATCCTGAACTTATAGATTGGGAACCAACTGAACCTATCAATATTCCTATCTTTGTGAATGATGATGCTATCATAAATTTCCTTTATTGTGTCAAACCTGACACAAGTTCTAATCATAAATCTCATAACAATGCTTCAGGTTAGGAGGGTGTCAAATCTTTGAGTTGCAAAATTAAAAATAGGAATAATGGATCTAATGGTGAAAACCATTTAATGGCAGCATTAGATCTCAAAAAAGTAAAAATAAAGAACACATCTAATGGTGAAAACCTTTCTGAGGCACCAAAAGATGGGAGATTTGACACCCTTCCAGAACACTATCATGAAAGATCATTAGTATTGGTGGAGCCTACACAATCTATCAATATTGGCACAACAAAAAAAGAAAAGACTCTACATCTGGCAACATCTATGACTAAACAAGAAAAGCTAGAACTCACCAAGTTCTTTGAAGAAAGACACATTAACTTTGCTTGGTCTTACTCTGATATGCCAGGTTTAGATCTAGATCTTCTAATGCATCATTTATCTCTACCATCTAGAATAAAACCTGTGAAACAAAAACTAAGGAAAATGCATCCGTATATCACCTTAATGGTAAAGGTCAAGCTGAAAAAGTTGTTAGATGCAGGATTCATTAGATCTATTGATTGTGTTGAGTGGATTTCTAATATTTCACCTATTTCTAAACCGGATAATAGTATCAGAATATGTACTGACTTCAGATATCTCAACAAGGCATGTCCAAAGGATGACTTTCCTTTGCCAAACATTAACATTATTGTCAACATAACAACAGGACATGCCATGTTATCACTAATGGATGGCTACTTAGGGTATAACCAAATCAAAATAGCACCAAAGGATCAGGAGAAAACAACATTCACATGTCCATGGGGAGCATTCTGTTGGAATGTCATGCACTTTGGGATGAAAAATGTGGGAGCTACATATCAGTGAGCAATGACCACCATTTTCCATGACATGATGCATACTTTTATGGAAGATTACGTGGATGATATATTAGCAAAGTAATATACCAAAGAAGGACATCTGGAGATCCTAGGAAAAATATTTACCAAACTAGAGAAGTTCAATGTCAAATTAAATCCTAAGAAATGTGTGTTTGGTGTTACATCAACAAAGCTTCTAGGATACATAGTTTCAAAAAAGGGTATCGAAGTAGATCCTACCAAGGTCAAGGTAATAATGGAAATTTTGCCACTAAATAATATCAGTCAACTATGATCTCTATAGGGCAGGCTACAATCAATCAGGAGGTTTATCTCCCAATTAGCAAACAAAGTCATCCCTTCAATCATTTGCTACATAAGAATGTCTCTTTCAAATGGGATCAAGGATGTGAAACAACTTTCAATCAAATAAAGCAATATCTGATGTCACCCCCCATATTGATGCCACCTAGAGAGACCCTTATTACTATACATTGCAACAATTGAGATTTCTTTGGGAGCTCTATTAGCACAGGAAGATCCTAAGGGACAGGAACATGCTATCTATTATATGAGCAGGACTTTGAATGGTTATGAGATAAATTATACCTTCACTGAAAAAACTTGTTTGGCAATGGTATTTGCTACCCAACAATTGTGGCATTACATGTTAACCCACACATTCAAACTCATAGTGAAGATTGATCCATTAAAGTATTTACTCATTAAGGCGTCTCTAACAAGAAGACTAGGCAAGTGGGTCATGATCTTAAGTGAATTTGACAACTAGTATGTAGATCGAAGAGCCATCAAGGGTCAAGTGATAGCAGATCAGTTATTTGAAGCTCCATTACTAGATGATCATCCAATGAACATTGAGTTTCTTGATGTAGACATTCTTACTGTGACAACGCAACAATGGAGCCTTTATTTTGATGGGTCATAAACACAACATGGGTCAGGTGCAGGAATTTTGTTTTTTACACTTCAAGGACATACCATCCCAAAGTCCTATAGACTCATGTTTCCATGTACAAATAGTGTAGCTAAATATGAGGCATTAATTATTGGCATCAAAGTGGCAATTGAATGGAAGATCATAGAGCTACAAGTATATGGAGATTCACAACTAGTCATTTATCAGGTAAATGATGGATAGCAGAAAAAAGATGAGAAGTTGATGCCGTATAAAAAATGGTGGATGATCTCAAAAAGTACTCTATGGATATCAAGTTTGAACATATTCCAAGGGCATAAAATAAAGCTGCAGATGTTATGGCGATGATTTCTTCTCTCTTACAATTGCCAGAAAAGCGAGGTCATTATGAGTTTATGGTGGAACAAGTGTCTAACCCTGCTTATGATAATCCAGAATCTCAAACCATATGCCATTTAGTTGACATTGAATCCTCAATTTATGGAAAGACCTATGCTTAACTAAAATAAAATATCCTTCCTCTTGATCTTTCCAAAAACTAGAAACACAACTTCACTTGCCAAACCACACGACATACCTTAATTGCTGACATACTTTACCATCGAGGTCTAGATGGTACTCTTCTTCGGTGTCTAGAACATAATGAGTCTAAGATAGCTTTATGTGAGGTTCATGAAGGTATTTGTGGAACTCATTCAAGTGGACTAACCCTAGCGAAAAAACTCCTATGTTTGGGGTATTACTGACCGAACATGGAGAAGGAGTCTTTTCAGTTTGTTAAGAAGTGCAAAAAATATCAAATACATGGTAACCTAATCCATGCACCGGCACAAGAATTGCAACCATTCACTTCAACATGGCCCTTTTACCAATGGGGATTGGACCTAGTAGGAAAGATTAATCGGTCTTCATCCAATGGACACAAATTTATAATCACAATAATGGAGTACTTTACAAAATGGATAGAAGTTGTTCCATTAACAACAATCACTGGAAAATAGGTTTCTTCTTTCATACTGAATTACCTCATATTTAGGTATGGAATTCTTTAGTCCATTTTCACAAACAATGGTCGACCTTTTAAGAATCAGGATGTTCAGGAACTGTGTGAGAGGCTTCATATCCAACATCATTTAACACTGTATTATCCTCAAGGAAATGGCCAAGTAGAGGCCTCAAACAAAACTATTTTGAAAATCCTAAAGAAGACTGTCAACGATGTTGGACATGATTGGCACACTCAATTAAATCCTACTCTTTAGGCATACTGAACTAGCATCAAAACACCTACAAGAGCTACACCATATGCCTTGGTATATGGATAAGAGAAAATACTACCTATTGAGGTTGAAATACCATCACTCCATGTGTCACTGAAGGGAATTATTTCAGATGAGGATTATAGAGTGTCTAGACTTCAAGAACTAGAATTGCTAGATGAACTTCATCAACAAGTTGTGAACCATTTGAAGGAATATCAGCAAAGAATGTCTAGAAGCTACAATCACAGGGTAAAACCTAGAACATTTCAGGTTGGTGATTTGGTCCTAAAAGAAAACCCTTGGAATCAACAAGACAGAGAAAAGAAAGGGAAGTTTGAACCTAACTGGCTAGGTCCCTTTGTTATCATATTTTTTTATGGATCTAGAGCCTATCGGTTGTCTACACATCAAGGGGATTTGTTCGATGAAGCTACCAACAGTATCCATCTCAGGAAATTCTATACTTGAATCATCTAGTGCATGGGAAAATGGTCGCCTTGATGAAAACCTGGCAAACAGGTGTCATGGTGACAGAAAAAATACAAAAAAATACAAAAAAAAAATGAAAAACAAAAAAACTACAAAAAAATCAAAAACAAAAAAAAAATTTAAAAAAATCAAAAAGAGAAAAATACCAAAAAAGTCATAAAGTCTGAAAAAGTGCAATAAAAACATGTAGTGAAAAACTAGAAATAGGCGCTACTTGTCATTTAAACTAGCATTTCCATCTATTTTGAGACATGTCTCAATCTTACACTTTCGTCATCATTTCATTTATCATTTGATAGAGGGACCTCTTGTACATATCCTGGCAACATGGTCGTGTCTCACCCTAGCTTGGGGGCAAACTACTGAACTCACTGGGGGCAATAAACTTGAGCTTAAACAAATAAACAAATAGTAATATGACAATGTAGTAAACACAATGATCATTAGGAAACTCAACATTGAACATACATCAAACATCAAAACATTTCAGAAAATCAATCATCCACATCAAAACAGCTGAAATCAAATCAATCAAAACAACTCTTAAGATGGATGATATTCTTTTGATTCATGATTTTATTGCTTTGGCTTGAATGTTCAAATGTTGTACTTTGATTTTTGATATCATTTCTTTGGAGCAACTCAATGATGTATTGAACTAGAGAAGCTAGGAAGGATAATGGTATTTTATTTGTCTACTATATGTGAGTTAATCATTCTTAATGTGTGAATTGTCGCGAGCCGTGCTCTACAAAGTATCATTGATGACATTCTGAATTCACATGGGAAAATGATTGATTCTTCTCTATTTATGCAAGAAATGCTTAGGACATCTCGATTTAATTATACCTCGATGCTTGTGTTAACTTGCAATATCAAAAATCATGAAAGTAGTACTTAGGTCATCATTGGTCTACATTATACCATTGATGCTTGTACTCACTTTCAACATTTTAAAAGCTCAATGATGATAAAAAGCATGATCAATGGACTGTTAAGGTGACAATGCTTGCATATAGATTTGCATGGTAAAATTAGATTGCATTCATGTTAGTTTTTCATTTGCAAAGTATTTGTTACAAAAGCTAGTGAAGGATTCAAAAACGATGTTATCTTTTCTCATTGATGGATTGAGTATACTTGACGTTAACAAAAACATCATCACTATCATGTAGTTACATAATCATTTCTGCCACATACATTAGAAATCATTTATCATTTAATTTCATCATTCATACATTCCATCATATATTTTGCATCATATCATATTTTTCATATCATCACATCATCTAATTGCATAAGAAAAATATCAAAAAAAAACAAATCAACTACATATTTATATTTTCATTAACATTATCATATCATACACCAAAATTTAGAAGTATCATCATGTTGATCATTCATTCATCCATTCATTGCATCATATATTTGCATTTGAAATATCAAAAATATAGTGCATTATATTTTATTTTCCTCATTATATCATATATCATTGAAATAATGCATCCTAAATCATGCATATAGTTACATTACCATATCATTTACATCTATCTATTATCATACAACTATCATCATACATCCATATATCATCATTATAAGCATTATCACGTATAACATCATATGTAAATCATAACATGTCATCATGATCATAAATTACATCCATAACATCATAATATAAATCATCACATGGCATATAGAATAGGAAATTAAATGCATCCATCATAGAACCATATAGAACACATATAGATTGATCAATCCGCAACATATCATATAAATCTCAAAAATCATAATGTCAAGTATATAATGATGTCTAAAATGTAAAGAGATACAACATCAAAAATGGTTGTGAATCACAAAATCAGAGTATACATTATGTCTCAAATATATCATGGAATCCAATCAATAGAGCTATGTGGTGCTAGATCCAGACAATGCAAGCATCTCTAGACCAGTGCCTCCTCCACCAAACGTACCAAGATCTCTCTGTAGAGGCTATTTCATACTCGCGCTAACAGTCCTGGAATGAGTCATGCCTGATCAAGATTGAGCATAACTGGCTCTCTACTTAGAGGGAACTGCATCATGGTATTGGCCCTTGTAATACTCAGCCTCTCTACCAACATGGAGAACCTCTCTTATATAATTAACCACAGAGGTACCATCAGCTACTCTCTGCAATCTCTTAGTTGTCAATTGTGCCTGCTTTGTAGCCCATCTAGATGCATCTCTCTTAGTTGTCAAAGAGGAAATATGTGCTTGGGCAGCTACCAAATGTGCCTATACCTAAGAAAGAGTTTGTGTGTCGGCCTATGCCTGTGATTGCATCTGATTTTGTGTCTACACTAGTAACCCCTAGGCCTGAATCAGCTAACCCTATAATGTATGTACCTACACCTATAAATTCGTAATCTGAGTCTGTTGATGTTGGGAAGGTACCCCAATCTGAACATGTTGCTCTGCGGGAGCTATCAGTGATAGCCTCTTACAAGGCACCATGAAGTCTCTAACATCCAAGGCTGGACCTTATCCACCTACTCCACCTGATCCACCTGCACCACCACCTCCTCCATCATCTCCATATCCCTCATCATCACTACTACCCTCCTCATCACTACTCCTCTCCACATCCTCCTCCTCCTCACCACCCTCCTCTCTCCTCCATCGGCAACCGTGTGCAACAACAAACTCCTCCTCACTAGGTAGTGGCACTGGCTCATCGGGAATAGAAATCTATGGAAAAGGATGTAGGGGCAGGTACTCTGCATAATCTGTTGTGATAGGTGGCTCAACGATCTCAAGATGAATCTCCCAAACCAAAGATTGTAGACCTAGGTACTCCTGAATTATAGTATCATATGAAAGGCTAGGTCCCCACTCAGTAGAATCTATCTGACATCAGGCGTAATGAGCAACACCCTGGGGCATGCCCTGTACTATCCCATATTGTCTGAGCACTCTCCAAAATAAAAATCT
>VDFB02189529.1:0-24819 GCA_007258455.2 Sequoia sempervirens
ATTTTAAAAATACTAAAAAAAAGTCCACCGTGCTCGGGTCACACAAGAGTTGCTATGTTATGTTTTTTCTGATAGAAACAACAACAATTTGTGTGTGTCCCTCTTTTGAACCCCTTAATCTCAACCATTTTCAAAATAAATTAGTATTTTAGAAAGTAGACTCGGAGCACTGCGGTCCTTGTTTTTGTTCCATAAATTTTTTTTGAGTGTAGCTATCCTCAATTTCACGTCCAAGGTCAGTATTTCCTGATTTCAGAAAAAAGTGGCCACTTAAGCCCCTTTTTTGGGAACCATCTTGGTGCACTTACCCTGGTACCGACTGATTGTGATGATATTGTGGACATTGTTGGCATTGATTGTGTCATGGCTTGTGGCATGGTTGTTTTCCCTCCAACGGATGTCGCATTGATCAAATTGGAATTGTTTTGATTGTTTGTGTTGTTGGAGGTAGCATTAATGGTACTTGTGGAAATTTGTGAGGTAACACCACTAGAAGTATTGTTTGTATTGTTTGGAGGTTGACTGGTGTTGGGTATGTTGTTTATATTATTGACATTAGGGTTGGGTGATATTGGTCTTAAAGTGTTAATGTCAAAACCACATGGTAACTTAACCCCTTGGTCTAAGAGCATGGTGAGATATCTTTGAGGGTCATTTAAGACTAAGCCTTCTACAAAGGAGGCTATGTCGGGATTCTGCATTGCGGCTTCTAATTCTTCTGCATATACACATCCTTGTTGGTCTCTTCACATGAATGGTTCAAAAAGATTATTTCACGAAGATGGCATGTTCATGGAGGATTGTATGTTCATGTTGTTAAATGGATCGAAAAAAGTCCAGTGTTGGTTTGGGTCATAAGTGTTATTGTTGATGTTGGGATTGGGATTTTGTCCAAAGTTTTTCATTTGTCTTCTCTTTCTTTGAAGCCTAGTTTCCACCATAAAAGGGAAGTGCTCAAATGAGGAGGATGAGGATGACAACTAAATGCAAGGATGACGCTAGCCTATGTTTTTGAATTTTTGATAAAGGATGACAATGCAAGACTATTTTTTTGTTGGGATTTTTTTGATAAAGGATGCAATATGACAATATTTTCCAAAGGAGATTACTAATTCCAAAGGACAATGAAGACTAGGATGATAGTGTTGACTAAGGAAGTGACCAATTCCAAGTCTAGATGCCAAATGAGGACTATGATGACAATTTTTTAGGATTTTAAAGGATAAAATATGCAAGATGAGGACTAGATGTTTTGAATGTTTAAAGTATACAATGCAAAGGTCTAAATGATTTGGAAGAATTTTTCCTAACCACCCTAAGATTGATCTATGTCTCAATTTTGGAATATCAAAGGACATGTTTGAAGGACTAAATGACAAGGACAAAATGACAAGTGAGGTTTCCTAACTAGACTTATGAGTTGGAAAGGTCTCACAAAAGGACGATGACTAAAGAACATAATGATGATTAAGTCCAATGATAACCTACTTTTGAAAGTCAATATTTTTCCAAAGTATGGCAAGGTTGTCCTAATCCAAAATATGCAAGTGAAATGAGGACCTAGGTGTTGGTTTATGACTGAAAATGAAAATGGTGAGGCCTAATGATAAGACTAAGATTTGTAAAGATGACCCTATGGTAAGATGTAAGATAAAGTGTGCACTAAATTAGAAATTTGAGCAATTTTTTGATTTAGTTTTGACAGAGCGCTTCTGGAAAAAGATGATTATGGATAGTTTGGACAAGTTTGACTTCAGTTTCTGGTATGTGATAGATTTTTGTTTTTTTCAGGTGAATGCATCGTTTTAGGTCACACATGCATCACAGTATAGCAGATGTAGCTCAAGTATAGGAAATGCAGCTCTACAGAAAGTGAATGTGGTTTAGTATTGCAGATGCAACTTTATGGGAAGAAAATGTAGTTTGACAAAGGAAAATACGATGTTCTACAAGGATAACACGTTTTGACAAAATGAATGCAATGTTCTACAAAGTGAATGTGGTGCAAAAGAGTGAATGCATTACAACATATGTGGTGCAGAAAGCATAAAGTCTTATTTGTTTGCAATTTTGGTCCAAAATCTAAAGTGTTTGATGTTGACGGTTTGTTTCCTGATCTGAAAGTGATGTTTGTCTTGTTTGAATGTCTGAAAACACTTGGAAAACACAATATTTTGTCTTTTGAAACAAGCACAATCCTAGGTTAGGCCAGAACAATATTCACTAGATTCCACATGGGTTTCCCCAGCCACATATTCTTAGCATGTGAATCCAAAAGCTTGGTTGTATGAGCTCCCCCTTATGGTACACTACTTCTCAAGCCAACCAAGCTTCCAACCCCCATTAATCTCCCATGGTAGGTTTATCACCTCTACTAATAACTAGGAATATGTGGATGCCTTCACAATGACCATTTTTGCGCTAACAAATAGAGGGATTTTGGCTACTACACAAAGGTGTTTAGTTTGGGACCCCTGTTTGAGTGGTCATACATGGGGCACAAGATTAAGCTCCATTTAAAAGGCACTCCATCCTAAATAAGTTATGCTCAACAGGGTTTTGGGGAGTATTACTTGGTCCATATGACGCATCCGCACTGGTAATCCTAGGCTTTCCCTGAAGATTCACATTTATGGGTGATCCCATAATAGTAGTTCTAATCTTTATTTGAACCTTTGAAATTATTATTTTTAACTAAATCTTCACGTTAGGACACCTATAAGCATTCATGTGAGGAATTTGAGATGGTTACAGAGCTAGAGTTTCGTGACATTTTTCCTGTAGATTCTAATTTTTTTTTTTTCAAAATTTTTGGAATCGGATTGCACTTTTTTTTCCATCTCCCTTGAAAACTAGTTGTTTTTCAGAAAAACAACATTTTTAAAAAGTGACGCTCACCGTATAACGTATAATTTTTTTTTCATGAAGGATAAAATTATAATTCTTTCAAATTAAGATTTGTAATTCTGATATCTAGTGTTTCCACTTGGTTAGATAGTTTTTTATTGAATATTTTTTCCTTAATTAAGTTTCAAAGTCAAAAAAATTACAATTCAGACATAGTGCGACTGTATAACGCGTAACTTTTTTTCTATATGTCAAAATTTAATTTAAATTTTTTTGTTGGATCAAGGACTTCAATATAGTTGCACTCATATTTTCAATTTTTTTTTGATGACATTCTATTTTTCCACATGTGAAGAACAAAGAAATTCATTTTGATGAAAAACCTATGTTTGTGAAAACTTAAAAATAAATACATAATAAAACCAAACATATTAAAATTATATTCATTGAATAGCTTGTTTTAAGGAATACCATAATCATTTGAAATAAATTTTAAATGAATTCATTTGATCCCCCAAAATCTAAATCAAAAGTGATTTTTTATCAGCATTTTGATAGGTGTAAAGGAGGCACATTTATAGGTATGGTTTAAAACTAGCGAGGTTCTATCCAAGGGGGTTTGATCTAAGGTGATTTGATCAAACCCTCTTCAATTGGAATCCTTAAAATGGAACTTTTTAAGGCTTAAATCGATATATTTTCTAAAAATATGTGATTTCAGCTAAAATTCGTTCCTCTCAGGAATTGTAAACCACTATTATGACAGCACCCATATATGCGATTCGAGGGGTAGCTTCGCTTTAGCTCCTTTTCCAGTTTGAGTCACCTTGGGGTAAGTAAATTTTGCCACCAAGGAAGGCCCAAGTTCTAGAGTCAATAACCATTTATTTTACACCCATGATTGCACAAGTGTGCAAGGGGAGATGATAATTTGATTATTAAATCAAGGAAAACACAAAAATGGATGGGTAGTTTTTTTATCACATAGTTTGCACAAGGTGAGAGCATAATCAACTACCACCCCTAACACAATCAAGAAAAGGACAAGAAAAGTTATTTTAAGTGCACCAATTGAAGTGTTTTCTAATCTAAAAATCAACAAGCACAATGTTTCAAAAATGATAGCCTTGGACAATCGAACCTACAAAACCACAAGTTAGTAGTTTCACAAATAAAATGTCTTGGACCCATGAAAGACTCAAAGCCACATGTTGCAACCACTCATTAGCAGCCAAAAAAATACTAAACTAAAGATTGCATAAAGGAGAAAAATGCAAAAATAAATTAAGCCAAATCTAGAAAAACCTTAGAGAAAAATTTCACAAGGTAAATGTGTCACAGTAGAGTGATTGCATCATTCTAGGTGGCTAATGCGTTGCGGTTCTAGAATCTAGAATTTGACAAATGAATGCGACAACCTACAAGATAAATGTGTTGTGATCAAGCAAATGCATCACTCTGTAAAGCATATCCATCACAACAGAGCGAATGTAATGTTCTAGAGAGGGAATGCATCGTGGAATATTGAATGCATCGTTATGAAGAGAAAATGTGTCACGGCCATACCTGTAGCTGCAAAACATAAAAATGTCATATGAAAAACAAAATATGCATGATTTTCACATCAGGTTCACCAATGTAACTAAGGGAATTTTTCTAGGGTTAGAAAATCAAATGCATAAACATAAAAACCAAAAGTAATAATGAAGTACAAAGGAAAAACATGAAAACAAAATGAAATATCTCACCAAATGTCTTCAATCTCCATGGCTAGCCTCCATTATACCTTCTCAACTTGCTGGAAATATGATGTTTCCCTCAAATTTATGATGAGAAATCTATGATGACAATGACAAGCCCTAAGCAAATGTTGAAGGATTTGAGAGACTAAATACAATACTATGTTAACATGCAACTAGTAAGCATCTAAATATGTCTAAATTATGTCAAATGGAATGCAAATATTCCTATCACAAGATGACAAGATTGTAAGAGTATGACACGAGTGCAAAAGCTTCAAGATAACATGAGGTGACAAAATGAGACCAAAATTTCCATTTTATAGAAAAGGCAATTAATTCTCAGACAATACTCTGGTCAATAGTTGTGACATGACTATCCTAGCTTAAACAAAATGTATTCCTTTGATCCAAAACACAATCAATCATGTGATGCCACATCAACGCTCAACTATCCATGATGTGAATGGACAATTATTGGTAGCACCTTTTTTTTGGGCCTTTTTGGATATCTTGACAAAAAGCATGCCAATGTGGCCTTGAAATGAAAGTTATAAGTAGGGGACTTGCCAAGTAAGTTGTAAAAAATTGGGAGTGATTTGGAATTTCCACGTAGGATAATTAGAAGCATGAAGTTAGAGTGCACTACTATTGGGTCTTCTCCCCTAATAGTAATTTGGGAATGCTTCTATTTTCTATTGACTATCCTAAACATGCTTTCTCTCCCCCTTCCTTCTCAAAATTCCTTTCCAAATTTTTTTTAAAACAAATTTAACTGCCTTGTGTAACACTAGATTCCACAACCTTTGTCAGCCTCTAGCCACAAAGATAAGCATGCAAATTGTGTAAGCATTGACAAGGCACATTGTTTCTTTCTTATTTTTATTATTATTTTATTTCTTTTGAAATAATTTTAAGCCTTCTTCCCCTTTTTTTAAAAAATGAAATAAAGACATTACATGCCTTTATTAAAATGTATGTTATTTATTTTTAATTTTATTTTGTCCTTTTAAAATAATCTTTAACTAATATCTTTATTAAAATATTATACTATTTATTAATAATATAATTTATATTTCTTTATTAGAGTAATAGTTAAATAAAAGAAAAGAAAATTCCTATTTAGATGAGTATCTTAAAATTACATATCACACATAGCATATTTTTGTGCTAAGTTGGCTCATCCCAATTTTGACATGGGCTCTTTGATTATTTAATTTATCTAGATTTACATAAAGAATATTTTACTCTCATGAAAAAATATATAAACACCATTCATAAAATTACATAATTAATACTATAGGAACCCACTATTTCCAATCTTATACACATGCACATGCAACCTAAATACATGAGTCTAAGTGAGTGAGTGTATTGATTCCATCATAATATGTTACTTTTCATCAACTATAACCTTTTCCCCCATGATACTCTCTCTCTCTCTCTCCAATATGAGAAAATATGAGAAATTCATGATGCAATTATGAATTATCACACATAATTAATCATCATCATTATAATCATTCTTGATTACCCTTCAACTAATAATTAACATAACCAAATTGTCTTCCCTAATCACTTTGTTATTAAATAATTAATATAATAATAATTAAGTGATTAAGATAAGAATATTAAATGGGTTGTGACAACATATTTCATATCCATATGCTCTGCAGCTGATGTATACTAGGTATATACATCCCAAGCACTCTCACCATCATACGTGCAAACAGTTCACCACAAGAGCAATAATGGTAGGGTGGAACTTTGGGCCTAGAAGTGTCATCTACATCAAGTTCTACTAGAGGCCTTGCGCATTGTACAATGCTCTGAGTGAGGGAGCTAATCGATTCCAATGTGGCCAACTTGATACTATCCTTCACAATAGAAGGAATGGTGACATGCTCCACCATGGGTTTGGCCAAGGGTCTTGATGCCAATTGTGGATTATGTTGTGCACCTAGTCTATCACATGTGGAGCCCCCACCTCTACCCTAAAAGTCTAAAATGTCAAAATAATTTGGCACCTTATTGAGGACAAAATCACAAGAGTTTCCTCATAGTTATTGCATGGAGGTTGGTCAAAATCCATCCACCACCACTCCCAAAACTTATTTTTTATTAATTCATGGTGGCACCAATGGATGGAGAACCTCCTGCATACATGTGACAAAGGTGTGTTGGGGGTATGTGCAGGATCATCATGGAAAAAATAGGCCCTTAAATGGCAAAAAATTTAGAAAAAATAGAGTGAGGCAACTTGTCGTAAAAATTTGAGTAAGTTTTTTATATTATTTCAAAAATATGTAAGAATAGACTCTATAGAAAATTGAACATAATTTCTAAACTACTAGGTTTATTTTTTATTTTTTAAATCTATTTGGTGAAAATTTGAAATTTCAATGCAGTAGTAGTTAAATTTCAGGGAAAAATAAGTGGAGTTAATACTTGTTTGACCACCTAACCACAATAAAATATTAATATTTTTTATAAGTTTTTAGATATAAGTAGATGACTCATGTCGGATGTGATGCATATTTTTTTGTAATTTTTTTCAAATTGAAATAATTAATTATGAATTTTTTATTACAAATTTTAAAATATAAAAAACTTGTATGTTTGACCACTTTGGAACTTTGTTCAAAACTTCTTGAAATTCATTTTATTTAATCCTGTAGTATGTGAACCATGGAATGTGACTCATGTTTTAGATTCAAAAATGTGACACCATTTGAAAGCTATAGATGTTTTCAATCAACTTATCAATCATGAGTTTAGTCATAATTCAAATAGAAGAATAAATAATAATTAATTAAATTCAAAGTAAAGCATAATTTATATTGGTGGAAATTGAAGAATCTCCTTTAAAACCCTTTTCATTTCATCAATTTTGGGTAAAAAAAAGTTGTTAGCCATACCCTACACATACCCATCATATCGCCACTTTTTTGGCCTATCATGATCCTGCACATACCCTTGGTTTTTGGGTCTATAAAAAGCACACACAAGTTGGCTTTGTTAATTTTTTCTTTTTTCACTTGTACGTATGAAAGTCCACTAGCATAAAATTATTTTAATTCATCCCTCTTATTCAACCAAAAATTGATTTTCTCACTCATTTCTCCTACAAGTGATACAATTGATTTGAGCAACTCAGCAATACCTCTCCTAGAAGGGTGGGTTGCAAAATGCTCATTTAATCTTCCAATCAATTGTTCAAGTTCTCTTTTGTTGTTTTCAATTTCATTTAAAATATTTTCTTGTGTTCCTTGTGGATGCCTACAAACTGAGGGAGGGGTTTGAGGTTCTTCTTGTTCGAGAGGATCTTTATGAGGGGGTGATTGTGAATTTTCAATGTTTGTAGGTGGAGATTGATTTCTTGGAAATTAAAAAAAACCATTTAAAAAACCTAGGTATTTCAATCTACATTTTAATTCAAATTTGAAACTAAAGAAAAAGAAATGCATACCTCTTCTATCTCTTCAACCTCTCTAATGTCTTGGCGGCATCCTTGTGAAGAATCACAAGAAAAAATTGATCTCCTTTTGGCGAGCATGAGTTGGAAGGGCACAAAATGAGAGCAATGGCCACAAAATGCAAAAAAAATGAGAAGAATGTTCTTTTTTTTGTAACTTAACATCTAGTGAGCACCAAATTTGGCACTCGCCAAATGCAAAAGTCATTTGGTATGCACCTAATTTGGTGCTTGCCTAATGCATAATTTTGCTTTTTAAACCAATGTGGCACCTTTTTTCTGTCACACATTTGTGCACACACCCTAAGACAACTCATACCTTTGTTTTCTATGATGCGGTATTTTTACATGTCTAGCCTCAATCAAACATCATTGCATGACAAGATAGGTCACAAGTTGTGTCAAATTTTTGTAGCCCTTATCTAGTGGTTGAACACATTGATGAGACAAAATACAAAATTACTCCCACCCTTTTCTAAAATCCACCCAATTTTTCATGTTTCCTACCTTAAGAAAGAGCTTGAGAAAGTTGCAAGACTACTAAAAAATTACCAATAGTAGATGATGAAGGGTCCATCTTTTTAGAACTAGAACCTATCATAGAACCTATCATAATTGACAAGCATGCCAAGAAAATTCACTCCTACAAGAAAAGATAAAGAATACAAGAGCACACAAGTTAAGCTATTTGCACCTTGGAACTAAACACATAGATGCCTTCCAAATAGCTTGCATGCAATAAACTAAGAGAACAAGAAATTTGAGTGGGTGATGCAAGATTATGTCAACCCCAGGGTGCTCCTGGATTAAGTGGTCTTGTATGTTTAGAAACTACTACAAATGCTTGGGGAAACTAAAACATTAAGGTGGAATTAATGTCAACATAATTGTTAGCCTCTTTGGAGCATTTCTTTCTAGTAGATTTTTGTGGGTATTACATTTGCTATCATAAGAAAGCATTAGAAAGTTTTGGAGAATTTGTTGTAATATGAAGCTCCTTTGTACATATAGTTTGTTGTGATTAAATGTTGTTCTTTTTTATGTTCTTCATTGTGTAAATAGTCATGTTAGATTTGTTGATAGAATAATCATTATATCACTTTGAAATCAATCATTGTCTCCTTTGTGACAAATCAAATCTATTTTCATATTATATGGTACATTTTTACTCATACAAAATTTTCTTCTATTTAAAACTTCCTTCCAAATTTTTATATTTATTCTTATTTCTTTATATGTATACAATCTACTATAAATATGTTATAATATATGATATTTTTTTTATCATAGAATAATTTTCAAAATACATTTTTCTATGTATATTCAATTTTAAAAAAACAAATAAATATGGATATAGATATGGGTGTCATTTTCATTAATATTTTATAGACAAATATGTAATAATAATAAACAGCTCTATAGACAAGTATAAATTGACATGGAATAAATTGTTTCAAATCATAGACAAAATCTGGAGTTTAATATTAAATTACTCGAGCGACCATCTAGAAATATGGGGAAGCTTGGTGTGAGGGGTTTTATCAAATGTCATTCAGCAAGCAGGACTCAATTTTATCGAAAGTGGAGCTATAAAAGCAATATGCTATATGTGGGAACTATTGTTTTTACTGTTATATTTCTTTTCTCAGATAAATGCAGCTGGGCCAATGATCCTTTTGCCTCTAATAGTTTTTGTTTGTTTGTTTCGTTTCAGTTTGAAATCATTTAATCTCAAGAAGAGGCGAGTGTTTCCTTTAATATATAAGCTATGGGCATGGACTTTCTGCACCTGGAATGGCAATTCATACCACCCAATATTGATGTCAGAGTTTTTGACATCTCTGCTTCCTCTCCTTCTCTCTATCAATTCTAATAAAAGCCATGGACTTTCTACACCCGGAATGGCAATTCATACCACCCAATACTGATGTCACAGTTTTGTTTTTGACATCTCTACTTCCTGTCCTTCTCTCTGTCAATACTTAGTCAATACTGATGTCACAGTTTTGGCATCTTTGCTTCCAGTCCTCTCTATCAATTCTCAGTTTGCTTGAAGATAAAAGCGATGGACTTTCTGCACCCTGAATGGCAATTCATACCACCCAATACTAATGTCACATTTTTTGACATCTCTGCTTCGTGTCCTCCTCTCTATTAATTCTCAGTCAATACTCTAGTTAATCTATTCCACGTGCCCCAGACCATAACACTGCAATTTAAACTCTAACAAATGCTATAAAGACATATTGTAGGAGTTCTGGTTATTTGCAGCGTCCCCTGAGCAATGGAAGTAAGTGCGATTAGGTGAGGTTTTATTAAGTGAGGTTTTGACTAGCGAGTCCAAAGATTTTAAAGCCAAAGCAAAGAAAAATAGTGCATAAAGTGGAATAATAAATTATATTGCAAACAAAATCAATCCCAGAATAAATTATTTTTGAGGAGCTGCAGTGAAACAAGGCTGTGCCACTCTAATATAGAAGTATTTAAGATATATATGGTAGTTGATAGATTAAAATTATTTAGTAGTGAGTTGGTATAACATTCTATTTATAATGTTAAATTTTCTTTTAAAGAAATTGGCTAAATATGATTTTAAACTCTTTTTATCAGCTATGTAATATTCACATGTTGGGTGGTAAGGCATTAGATGATTGGAAATCATTAAGAGAAGCTGAGACGGGTCACATACTTAAATCTATCTTTGTTTAGAGTTGCAATAACTAGGCAAAAAATATGCCTGACCTACTCAACATCTACACAACCAACATTTTTGGCCAAATGATTTTAAGCAAGTGAGTTTTCAAGGGCCAAGGGAATGAGGCAAACCAATTCAAGGAGAATGTGGCAGAGCTCATAACTAAAGCAGGGTATTTTAATATAGGTGATTTTATACCCTCTATTACATGGATGGATTTGCATAGGATACAAGAGAGTATGAAGAAGCTAGCAAAACGGTTCGATGATATCCTAAACAAGATGATTGCAGAACACCAGGCCACCCCCAACAAGCAAGCAACTCCAGATTTTTTGGACGTGCTTATGTCTAAACAAAAGAATTTTGATGGGAAGAAGTGAGGTTGTCTGATGATAATATCAAGATTCTTCTTCTGGTAAAATATCTACTTTTGATACAATGTATTAGAAATATTATATATGTTTTTTTATTGAAATAAAGATGAAAAATGAACTATAGAGTTTCAAGCTAAGAGAATTGTTTGTTTAGGTAGAAAATATAAAATTATTAAGAATAATAGACTATCATTTGAGTTTATTTTAAATAACCCTAACAATGTTCTATGTTCATTTTATTTTTCAAATATTAACTATAGCATAAACATTTTGGATATATAGATAATTTTCCTTTCTAGTTTGTGTGAAATATCCATAAGTCTTTTAATATATTGATCTTCTATAGAATGATAATACAAAATAAGTTAATGTGCTGCTAACATTAAACATTGAAAATAGAAGTGTAACTAATTCTATCATTTATATTTCTAATGCTTGTAAAAAATAATTGATCATTTAAAAAAAGATCTATCAATTAAATTCAAACTATGCAAAGAGATGAAAAAGAAATAAGAAATTTAAACCATGGGTATGAATTGTAAGGTCTTATGATTTTTAAATTAAAGTTGAAAGGTTCTAATAGAGCACCTTATCTTAGATTGAGGTAACTTTCACTATACTAGATGTCGACTTGTTTCCTTTTATAATATTTTTATATAAGTTATACTAATGCACCAGTAGATAATGGGATTGGAATATTGTGTATTGTTCTTCATAGTATTTAAAGTAAAAAAGTTAAATTATAATTGATTTTTTTTATGTGTTTTGTAGGATTTGTTCACTATAGGAACTAACATATCAAGTAGTGTGATAGAATGGACACTTGCTAAGCTTATCCTAAATCCCAAACTTCTAGCACATGCCAAGGATGAAATGGATGAAGTTATTGGTAAAAATAGGCATCTCCAAGTATTATAAATTCCAAAGCTTCCGTACTTAGTTCCCATTTACAAGGAAGGATTTCATAAATATCCTTCCACTCCTCTTAGCCTTCCACGAGTTTCTACAGAAGCTTGCCAAGTTGGTGTGATCCAAGGGGTACTTTTTCAATGAAAATTGAAGTGTTCCCAATGCTCTAGAATTTGACACCATCAGAAAGAGCTGAAAATATTAGTTCCAATGCAACTTAAATGGACTCAAATGGAGTATGTATACCCAAGTTATTGTTGATCAAACTTTGGGAGGATGTGCAGGATCATCATGGAAAAATAGGCCCTTAAGTGGCAAAAAATTTAGAAAAATCAGTGTTAGGAAACTTGATGCAAAAATTTGAATAAGTTATCTTTATTATTTCAAAAATATGTACGAATAGAATCTATAGAAAATTGAATGTAGTTCCTAAACTACTAGGTTTATTTAAAAATAAATAAAATCTATTTGGTGAAAATTTGAAATTTCAATGCAGTAGTACTTAAATTTCAGGGAAAAATAAGAAGTAGGTGTCTATCTGACCACCCTAACCATAATAAAATGATAATATTTTTTTATAAGATTTTATATATAAGTAGAGGACTCATGTCTAGATGTGATGCATATTTTTTTGTAATTTTTTTCCAAATAAATAATTAATTCTAAATTTTGTATTACAACTCTTAAAAAATATAAAAATTCGTTTGTCTAACAACCTTAACTTGGTTAAAACTTCATGAAATTTATTTTTTTCTTTTTTTAATCCTATAGTATGTGAAGCATAGAATGTGATGTATGTTTTGGATTCAAAAAATGTGATACCGTCTGAAAGTTATAGATGTTTTTCAATTAGCCTATCGATTGGGACTTTAGTCGTAATTCTAATAGAAAATAAATAATAATTATTTATTAAATTAAAATGAAAGCATAATTTAAATTGGTGGAAATCTAAGAATCTCCTCTAAAAACCCTTTTCATTTCATCAATTTTGGGTTAAAAAAAGTTGTTAGCCACATACCCTACAAATACCCATAATATTGCCACTTTTTGGCCCATCATGATCCTGCACATACCCTTGGGTCAAACTAGTACCTTAGGGCATTAGAAAAGAAAAAAAAATGATCATCTTAGAAATTGATAGAAATTCCATCAAATTGAAGAGCTCGATTACACAAACCCAACAACATTCGTTTCATTGAAATTCAAGATCGTACACCCAAGTTATACCAAGTCAAAGTTTGCAAGTACTATGGTTGACCAGTTGTATGAATGATGACATCAACATAACGTCAGGATGCTAACTTGGAAATCTGTACAGTACGAATGATGATGTTAGACAATCAAGACATGACACATGGTAGGTGACGTGGCAAACCATATAGTCTATACAATGGTGTGGTCCAACAACAACATGACATGTGGCATCTGTGTCTAGTCAACATGAGTGGGTGGCAGTCTAGTCAACACTGTGTTGGAATGATGTGTCGTGGTCGGTGAATGAAACTGTGCCATGTGGCACATCATCTAGGTACCATGTGGCACCCCATCCTCTCCCATCTTTTGGTGGTTGGAACGATTTGCTAAAATTGAATTGGGGGGATTTGATCCCCCCACCTCCTAGGTATCACACAAGGCTCTAACCGCCATGCCACATAATACGTGCTTAACAAAAAACTATCACTGATTGTTTTTATCAGTTCATAGTTTGTAATTGGTTTTAAAATAGATGGCGGGGGGTTCGACCTCCAAACCACCCCACCGATAAAATTAAATGACATCGATGCACCAGTGTGTGGTTTCAAATATATAAGGGGTGTCAGTTGGTTTTAATGAAGCATTAAAACTGAATACCCTTTATTTTGATAATTTTCCCTCCAAATTTAAAACAAACAAACCTTCAAATCCTTTTAAAGGATTAAAAGATAACCTCCCTAAACAATAAAAGCTTGAATAAGATAAATTTTAAGGGCTCAAATAAATTGAAAGGAAATTTATAGATTTATCTATGTAATTAAGGGATTTTGGGAGATATTGTAAATCATTTGGTTATGAACCAAATTGGGTGAATTTTTTGTATAAAAAGGTGTAAAATTGGGAGAGTGAGGCATTAAAAAATAAAGTAGGTGATGATACTGGGAGAACTACTTGGAAGACTTGAAGCCATTCTTGTATGCCGGAGGAGCGTTATGCCACCGAAATGCTGGAAGGGAATGGTTCTGTTTTGCGTTATGTCACCAAAATGCTGGAAGGGAATGGTTTTGTTTTGCAATTGTAATCTTGTTCTTGGATCATAATAGGATCGGTTATTCTATTGGTGAGGGACCTAAACATGTAGTCCACTCAGACGAACTCTATTATCAATTGAATTTTTTGTTCTATCTCTTTCTCTCTTTCATTCTGTTATCACCTTATTATATGCTATGTTGATTAAGCATTTTTGTTATGTTAATTTCATTTATAAATCTTGAAGAAATCATTGTAATCATTAAGCATTCGAATAGCAATTGTCATAGATCCTAAAACAGATCATGGTGGCCACTACATACCTAAGGGAACATGCCTCACACTCAATATTTGGGGTATTGGAAGAGACCCAAAAATATGGGACAACCCCTTGGAATTTAATCCTGATAGGTTTGTGGGTTCCAAAATTGATCCACGTGGTAGTGATTTTCAACTCATACCCTTTGGTACAGGAAGACGTATTTGTGTTGGCACTAGGATGGGGATTGCTATGGTAGAGTATAATTTAGGGTCAATGATCCATGGCTTTGATTGGGAGTTTCCACCAGGGAATAATAGCTTAAATATGGAGGAATCTTTTAGGTTAACACTCCAAAAGAAAGAGCCTCTTATGGCCAAGGCTACCCCTCGACTAGCCCTCTGCCTATATTAGATATATATAAGATTCTTCTTTAAGGATAGTTTTAAATAAATTTTTGAATGTATTATGTATAAAATAAAATAATGTTTAGTATCACATTGAAATGTTTCATAATAATTGTGGTATTTAATTTTATTTATGAATGGATTACTTTGAATAGTTCCTATTTGTGATGCTTACTAATATTACAATTGATTTATCTCAATGTATTAAAGTGTATAATCAATATAATTCTATGAAAATATTTTTAATGAACTAATTGGTGTAATTTTATCAAGGAAAATCAATTATCGGCAATATACTAGACTTAAGTCCCTTGTCTATTTGTGTGAAAAGACCCATCTAAAATCTTCCGAGAAATGTACAATGACAATATTTAAATGTTTTTATATATTTAAAAAAGGATGTAAACCCTTCACACAACTACAAAATAAACTTTAATGTAAAACTATATTAAGACTTTTAAAGGAATAACCAATTTAAATGAAACTACTAATTTTTTTGATAACATGAAATACTACAACACTTAGTAATGTTGTTTCCTTATTATTTAAATAAGGGCACATTTTTCATATGACTTGAGTTGATCCCCTTAGGGACAACACTATTTTTGGAGTGCAAGACAATGCCATATAAACTAAATTTTTACTATTATATATATATATATATGATGATTGTCATCTTAACTATGAAAAGGTGAAGGCACATGGGAAAGCATGATTCTAAAATTCCATTATATTTCACAAAAATGTGTAATTATTTATATATGTATGATTAGAAAACTTCTAGAATCGCAAGACCAAAAACCAAACTCTGAAGAAATGCAGTGCAAAACCATTTCTCCCAGACACCACTGCAACATAGTTCACACACTGGTGAACACATCTCTCTCTGCACAATGAACCAAACCAAAAAATTATGGATATAGAACCTCTAAACACCTCTAACCAATATATCCAGATTGTAAAAGAAAATATTCAACCATGAATAAATGCAAAGAAAAACTAGAACACCGCACTATACACCAAAACACCTCTACAACACATTATTTTCCTCTTTTATTCAAACTTTATCAAAAGAACTTGGAAACAAACTACTTGAGACACATACTCATCATCTTCAATAATTCCTCATCATCACTTAAACCAATGAAATCCACAATTAGAAGCTTATCAATGCAACACTAGAGGTTGAAACTAGTAGCACTTACTAATAACAACATAATGAAACTAATCAAAGCATCAACACACCTTCTCAACTATCATCAATCATTACTGAAAACATGAGCACAATCCTACAACAATCTCCCCCAAGCTTGTTGACATCAAACAACAACTACTCATACTTGCAATAATCTCACCCTTTGTTATTGATGGCAACATATTTTTTGAAAAAACATCAACAAATAGTTTTGATAACCAACCTACTACTCCATATCAAATCTTTCTATTTCTCAACTTATCCTTCACATTACTTACATCATACTCTCATTTACTCTCTCTTCCTTTCTTAACATACTTATTTTCCACATTTCTTTCTCTTCCCCTCCTTTGACATCAATGGAAAAGGGAAATACTATGCATCTCTTTCCCCCTTTATCATCAAACATACATACTTTCTCTCTTGTCTGCTATGTATATTCCCCCTTAGGAGCACACAAAAAAATTTACCAACTAGCAACCACTGCACATATCCTTTAACAAAACTAACAAAGGACAACACCAACCTACACCAGCACTAAATCCCCTTGACCACAACAACCAACAAGGTACTACCTACTCCCCTGAGAGGTAGCCTCCAACATTAGTCCAAAACAAGGAATGAATCTTGAAATCCACTGTGTTGATGCATATCCTTATACATCTAGTTCAAAGGAGGGATAATAGCCCCTAACTTCTCTCAAAGATACTCAAAAGTATCCTTAGGTAGATCCTTAATGAATATATTAGAAATTTGATCCTTTGTAGGAAAATACTCAATATTCAATTCATTCTTTGCAAACTTATATATCAAAAAGTGATATTGGATTGAGATATGTTTTTTCCTTGAGTGCATCACTAGATTCTTTGAAATGCTAATGTCACTTGTATTAACACAAAAGATAGAAATTGGTTCATCACATAAAAATCTAACATCCTTCAAAGTTTGCTTCATCCACAACACTTGTGTGTAGCAAGATGCTACTACAATATATTCTTCCTTTGTATTAGATCAAGATATTGAATCTTTCTCCTTGCTCAACCATGACAGCAATTTGCATCTAAGAAGGAATGCACCACCACCTGTACTTTTCCTATCATCAACACATCTTTCCTAATCTGCATCTGTATAAGCACTCAGAAAAATTAGAATCCTTTGGGTACCTCAAGCAATGTTATAGAGTTCCCTTCAAGTATCTGAATATCCTCTTCACTGATACAACATGTGACTCTTTAGGATCTTCTTTAAATCTAGCCATAAGACAAATTAGATGCATTATATCCAATCTAGTAGTGAAATTAGATGTAGCAGTCCTCCAATCATTGATCTATACTTGCTTTGATCATTCTTAGGAGATTCATTATTCTTACTTAGCTTGGAACCAATAACCATAGGAATACATACCGGTTTAGAACCATCCATTCCAAATGTCTTCAACATTTCCTTGACATACTTTGATTGTGAAATGAATATACCTTTCTCTTTTTAATTGATTTATAACCCAAGGAAGAAATTCATCTCCCCAAACTTAAACATCTGAAACTCTTTCTACATCTCTTCTATAATTTTTTTGCACACAACTTCATTTCCTCCAAAAATACAAGATCTACATTCAATATCTTCTAAAAGAATATCCAAAGGAACTCAAATTGATTTCATACCATGTTTAAGATTTTGATATGGAGATAGCTACCTAAGATCTATAGGCCTAATGAAAATCATAAGATACCGAGAAGATCAATACGACATGAATAAATTATATTCCTATTAAAGAATGCAAATAGAATGAATATGGATACAAGATTACAAAGAGAACACCTTGGTTGTATAGGACAAGGTGAGACATAAGACAACATAATATTATGGCAAGTGCTTTAATCTTTTGATATGAGACCTAAAGTGATAAGTATCATATATGTACCCTAAGTAAACTTAAGTGATAAGATGTAAAAAAGACCTAATAGTAAAACTAGTTAGACAATACCCCTATTCACACCAACACAAAGAACTATATAAAACATGAGTTTAGCCTATTGGCTTTAGAAAAATGGTGAAAATGAGATTGTGAATAAATTTGTTGAGACTTATAGATGTTGTAAGTCTAAGAAAAAAGGACAATTACCTAGGTGTTTTCCTTTATTTGAGTGGTGGCATAATGATAATTATCACAATGCTTCCAAGATGACACCATACAAGGTGCTCTATAATTTCTCCTACATTCTTTGACTACTTGCATTCTAGATTGTTTTAGGCTTTAAGAAATCAACAAATCCCCTACCAAACAAGACAAAATTTTTAGGGTCCTTAAGAATTTAATTTAATATACACACAAAATCACATGAAACAACATATGGATTGACATAAGAAAAAACATACCTTTGCATTCTGTGATAGGGTATTTTTACATCTTTAGCTTAACAATCAAACATCATTACATGAAAAGATAGGTTATAATTTGTGTAAAATTTTTATAGCCCTTATTTTTGGTGCAACACACTGATGATATGGTATACAAAATTAATCCCGCCCTCTTTTGAAATCCACCTAGTTTTTTATGTCTCTGCCTTAAGAAAGAGCTTGAGAAAGTTGCAAGACTACTAATATAAATACCAATATTAGATGATGAGGGATCCATCTTTTTAGAACTAGAGGTCATAATGGATAAGCCTGCCAAGACAATTTACTCCTACAAGTAAAGATAAAGAATACAAGTGCACACAAGTTAAGATATTTACACTTAGGAACTAAACACATAGATACCTTCCAAATAGCTTGCATGCAATAAACTAAGAAAATAAGAAATTTGAGAGGGTGATGCAAGATTATGTCAACCCTAGGGTGCTCCTACATTAAGTTGTCTTGTATGTAACTTAAAAACTATTACAAAGGCTTGGGAAAAATAAAACATTAAAGTGGAATTAATGTCAACAAAATTGTTAGCCCCTTTGGAGCATTTCTTTCTAATAGATTTTTGTGGGAATTATATTTGATAACATAAGAAACCGTTAGAAAGTTTTGAAGAATTCATTGTAATATGAAGCTCCTTTCTAAACACAATTTGTTGTGATTAAATGGTGTTCTTTTTTAAATCAATCATTGCGACAATTTCCTTTGTGAGAAATCAAGTCCACTTCCATATTATATGGTACATTTTTACTTGTACAAAATTTTCCTCTATTTAAAGCTTTGTTCCAAATTTTTATATTTATTGTTTTTTTTTTTCGTATTGAAAAATGTTAGAAGAAACACTACAAATTAAATAAATAATAGTCCAACAAAGGGATTGAAGAAAGAAGGACAACAAAGTTGAGCAACATCACAAGAAGAAGCATACACATCTATGAAAACCAGTAATAATATCCCAGCTGAGATAATAAACCAACAATACAAAATTCATCACTAATGATGAGGCCTAGCCTAAAGAAGAACACTAACAGTCTCACAACTATGAATATCAACCAAGTTGCAACAAACATTACAATTAGAAACAAAACTAAACAAAGTCATTACACTTTAAACTTAAAATTTGATTGTAAATATTTACCACCATGAAGATCTATTACATGTAGCTGCAAAAAATAATGTCTAATATCGTCCAAACGCTTGTTGATATCACCATTTTTGAGCCCCATCTTCCCCTATGAGCATAAAATGATGAATTAAAAGATGTTGTTATAGTAAAACTTTAAATATCTATTTCTAGATGCAAAATGTGATTAGAAAAACATTGCTAAACATTTGATTTTCCATAAATGTGGAAAAATACATTATCTCATAGAATCAACAACTATATCATTATGAAGATTAACACCAAGTAATGCTTCTTTCCAACATAAGGCACGACCAAACTTCTCCATTTTTTTTTCTTGAAAATTACAACTCCATTTTATGTTGAGTCTTGGATTTAGATTCATACTCTGGAGAAGCTTAAAGTAAATATTCTTCAAGGGGAACAAGAAAAAATGATATTTATCAGCCCACCACCAATCCTTGAACATGCTGCAATGTAAGGGTGTGCATATTTTCATAATGAGCTCCATCGGAACCAAGAAATTGATAAATACCATGAAGCTTTTATACTTGTTGTTTAGGTTGAATACATTCATAATATCTTGCTGGCTAACCCAATCTATTCTTATTTCTTGATATATGTATAATCTACTGTTTAAATATGTTATAATGTATGATATTTTTTTGTTATAGAGTAATTTTCAAAATACATATATTCAATTTTAAAAAATTCATTCACGACCCATCAATCATTTTATTAATAAAAAAAATATTTCATTGTAACATTGCACGAACCCCATTAACATAAAAACAATAAAAAAACTCTATATATCACAAATAAAACCACCAACCAAAAAAATAATCATCCTTTCCAATTGTTACATCCTATCTTGTTATTACTGATTTACTTTTGCCTTCATGGATAAATAGGTTATTAAATGCAATCATGAGTTTGATATGTTTGTTAAAAAAGTGGAATATTGAAATTGGTATTATGTGAAAGTATTTATAAATGCTTAATAGAGCTTTGAAGATTAAATATGTTTAAATTTATTTCTTTATGAATATGCTTAAGATATGATGCATATGGATTTATTGTGAACATCTAACTATAATTGCAAATGTGCTAAGCTAGTTGCAGGGATAGGCTCATTCCTCTAGGTGGATGAGAAGTATCACTCAAGAGAATTGATTGGTCAGATAACCAGTAATGTAACCTATTTGAGCTTATACACACACTCACATTAGAAAGGTTAAGTCTAGGCATTGAGTTGGGAATTGGTAAGTCATCCTTAGTTTGATTTGTTTGCATTAGTAAGAATCATGATTATTATTGAATGCATGCTTGGATGATGTTTATCTATTTGATCTTGTGATTTATTCCTTATGTACATGTGAGTGTATAAACACATGTGTTAATATAGTGAATATATCACTTCGTCATAATCATTTGATTTTCAAATGGATTATGGCTTTATTGCTTCAATGTACGATATGAATATATATGTGATTGGATATATGTATATATATGCATATACACACATGAGAATTAATGCTTATATAGAGGAGCATGTATTTATCTATATAAATATATGTATGTATATAATATACTATTATTATTGAGTAAATTCTTCTTTGTGAGTGTATATACGTAGCTATATCGCTAAGAATATATACATTAGATTATTGGTATATATGTTGAGCATCTAGAATACTGAGAAAGGGGGTGAATCAGTATTCCATAAAAACATTCACATAAAATCCATCTAACCATTATCACAATTCTGACTGAATCAATAAGAGATGACATAGAAACAAATCAATACAACCATACACATGAACACTAGGATTTTTACATGGAAAACCCAAAAAGGGAAAAAGCGCAGTGAGGGTTAACTCACAATATATTATATCTAGATACAAAATATTATATGGCTCACTACCAAGACTCACAGTCCTTAAAAATGCTCAGTACCTGAATACAAAAGATGGCTAACTGCCAAGATACAAAGATAGTGGCTCATTGCCAAGAGATTGAACTGATAGTATACACCTTTAATGTGAAGGGTTCAGTTCCAATGAAGTTCAAAATATGAAGTACCGCCTCACATAGTAGTTGCTCAAAAAATCTACTCTTATCTAGAACAACTGATAAATCATTTAGGATCGGACCTTTCACACCTCTTTCCACTTTCCACACTTTTTCTCTTATCTCATTCCTCAAAACATCTTATAGATTCAAGTATATCTTAATCATCAATTAGGTAAGCCTAATTAGATGAAAAAAAAATCAAAACTATCTTTTTTAGTGTCATAAAACATTTTACCCATGTAGTGCATTGTACCACGTCGACTAACATCCATAAAACATAACTAGTCTCCATGATGTATTTCATATGCTAAGTTGACCAAGACTAGAACACAATTCTCCAAACCAACAAATAATACTAAAAGAAAACATGTTTCAGATTCGAGAACACATTAACTTCCCATCATACCACCAACATAGAGACTATAAACAAGACAAAAACATAAGAATGTTCACTTTAAGAAAATGTGGAGTCTCCCACACAGTATGCCAAGCAAGGAACAACAATATAATACAAAGTTGAACTCTATCAAAGAAATTTTTGGTCATAATGAAAAATATCTCAAGATCATAGCTATCTAAATGAGTCATGATAACATGGTTAAGAGATTAGAGTCATATCAAATCTTGTGGTGAATTCCAGACTCAAATACCAACATACTAATCCATCACAAAAGGGCATTACCGACATAGAGCGGCTTCTGGTAAACCAAGTAGAGTTCTCATAGAGTTATCACCAAGTTGACATCAATGACAACATAGGAACAACCAACACACACCATCCATGGTGCAGGAGCACCTTGGCTTAACTCCATTTTGGTTTGTCTTAAGTTTTGGCTTGTACCTGATCTTAGCCAAATCAGGGTGTTAATGTGTTTGTTTTGGACCTTAGAAGGTCTTGTGTGTGTGGTGAGTTAATCATTAGGATTAATGTCATCTTAGTTTTCATTGTTGTTAAATTTTGGCTTCAATTAGCTTGAGACAGCATATGTTAGAAGGTAAAGCATTTAATTTGTGTTAAACCACATCCTCATTGTTTGAAGATGCCAAGAGGCAGTTAAGATGTTGTTGGCCCGAGATCAAGGTGTTAGAGGTCCTAAGATTGAGGATCATGACACAATCATGGAAGTTGTAAAGTTGTTGTAAAATTGCATGGTAACACTTTGTTAGGTTGCATGCAGCTTGGTTGGATTAGATTCCCTTGAAATCAGGGATGTGGAGTCGAGCAACTGCCCTTGAAACATGGTAAAGGCGTCCCTAATAGGTGTGATGGCTCGTAGAAGAAGTAATTTGTTGTTGTAATCAAGTTTTGTTGTGTGGAATAGAAGACAGTTTGGCAGAATTCTGTGTTTTCTGAAAATCCCGTGTATTTTGAGAAACAGTGACATAAAAGGCATTGTATATATAGTTTTATCTCTATTTTTGTGTTCATTGGATAGTTTTGAGTAAGATTCATCTTGTATCCAGGGTGTTCAGTGTAGATTTGTTGTTTCTATTTCATAGATTAGAGTGTAGAGGCTTGTAGTTGTAGTTTTGAGCAGTCAAGTTTTAAAAATGGCTCCCCCATAAGAACTAACCACGGGATCTCCCTACAATTAGTTTGAAATAATAGGGGAGCTGGTCCATTGTACATATTTAGCAGTAGGAAAACTAAAGATCCAAGCAAGTAATTGTAATCTCAAACCCTAGGCGAGCTAGGACTGCCCGGTTAGTGGTTTGGAAATGAAAATTTGAAGAACTTAGGCAGGGGAAGGAGTACAGTACGGCCATAGTATGGTTCCAGGTGAGATTTTGTCATAGCCAAGCATGTTAGAAGGATTGAAACCTCAATCAATCCATTTGAGATAGATTTGAAGGAGAAAGTGTTAAAACCCTAAGTATTAGGCCTATTAGCCCTAATCCTCCTTGTTTGTAGGAATCCACCGTACGGTATAGACAAAGGTCTGAAACCTGATGAAAGATTTAAAGCTCCAAAAAGGGTGTCTGGAACTAAAAATTGTTTGATAGGTTGTTTGGCAAGTTTAAGAGAAAAAGGCAGAAAACTGACTGGTAAGGGCTACTAGAGATAAGGCCTCACCAAAGGAAAATCTTGGAAATGGGTAGTTTGAAGAGTGAACACCAAGTAAGATGGACCTATTTGGATGTAAGAAGCATGAGGACAGTACCCTTAGCTCCGCTGCAAGCAGTTCAAGTTGGTTGATGAAGATGACACTTAGATCCTTCTAAGTGTGGGAAGAAGATTGCAAGTTCAAAGGGTGGTGAACCCTCCAAGGTGAAGTACAAGGAGATTAACTCTTGTAACAGAGTTAGAGAAGGGATTAGTTAATGATCTAAGTCAAGATAGAACCTTGAAGCCATTAGGTTCTTGGGTGGAGACTAAGGAAATTCTTCTAGTTGGTTAGTGCAAGCACATCTTGGAGCATCATACACCATATTGGTATCAGAGCCAGGTTTGATTCAAGGCTTGTGATTGATGTTGCAGCCCACTGAGTTAGTAGGAGAGAACACACTAGAGGAAAGAACCATGGTGACTAATGCTGATTTGGCTAAAAAAGTAGAAGAGCAAGAGGAAGATAACCGGTTGCTAAGAGAAAGGTTATCTCAAGTGGAGAAGCTCTTGGATGAAGTCCATGAGACAACAGATAAAGTGAAGGACAAGATAGAGCAGAAGGAAGAGCAGGAAGCCAAGGAAAAGGAAGAGGACTTGGAGGAGGAAGCTCCAAAGCCTGATCCTGTTCTTGCAGAGGAACCCTTCTTGAAAGCACTGCAGGCCTTAAGTGGAAAAGCATTGGAAGGTGTGCCACTATTTAGTGAACAAATGGACCCTAATTCAGTTGTAGACTGGATTGAGAGCATTGAAAATCACTTTGAATGTGATGGCATAACAGAGGCCCAAAAGGTAAAGGTGGCCAAGTCAAGGTTGAGAGGAGCAGCTCTCACATGGTGGAAGTTTGTACAATCTGAAAGAGAGAAGGAAGGAAAAGGTCCCATAGTTTCATGGAGAGGAATGGTAACTAAGATAAGGCAGACTTATTTAGCTGATGATTATGAAGTTCCATTGCATAGGAGAAGACACAATCTTAGGCAAAAGACATGG
>VDFB02189530.1:0-16649 GCA_007258455.2 Sequoia sempervirens
TTTCGATTGAATGTAATTGAAAGTTTGTTATCCTTCAAGATCTAGTTATTAATTATGCAATGTGAAGTAATGCTTTGAGTTTGAAAGATGTCCAAAGAAATGTAATCAATGATATGAATATAAACTAATTTTTTTTTTTTTTTATAATTAATTAATTAAACTCTTTATTTTATTACCTGAGTGAAGCTTTGATGTCCACCTCCACTAGGAGGTGTTAACGTCAAATCTCCAAGATTAACCTATTCAACATCCAAAATCAAATATATATGAATACCATTCATATAACAATGCTATTCACATGTAATATTTATAATTATTTACTAGTTACATACCTTCGCAATACATGTCCTTACGTAATAGGGAGGTGGAGGACCACTTAAAACATAATGAATACTATGACCTTGGAATTTCATTATAATCATTAAACTAATTTAGTTAATCTTGCATTAAAAAAAGTGAAATTTAATAAATTAAATTCAATGAACTTGATAACATTTACCTAACTATCAAGGCTGAATGCCTCATTAAAGAGTGTATCTATCATCACCAATTGATCATCTATAGATGTATCCTGCGCACCTATGTCTTGACTATGCATGGGGTCATAACCATAGGGTGTCTTAGCAGGTTGAAAAATATGAGGTAGAACTCTACTCCCTGAAGACTCACCCAAATCACCTTGTGCTATAGGACTGACATGTTGTATAAGGTTCTAGTTTAGGGAACTAATTGATTGCAGTGTCTCAACCTCAAAACTCTCCTTCATAATGGAAGGGATAGCCACATGATCATATGATGGTCTAGCGAGTGCTCATCTCGCTGGTTGTTGTGGGTCAAGACGTACCCCCACTCCATCCTGTGCGGAGCCCCCATCTCTACCCTGGAAGTTTTGTATATCAAAATAGTTTGGGAATTTATTGAGGACAAACTCAAAGTTGAGTTTCCTCAAAAAATATTGCGACATCTCATTGTTGTTGCATGGAGGATGCTAAAAAACCATCCACAACCTTTTCCAAAAATGGTTCTTTATCCCATGGTGGTTGCACCAATGGATAGGGAACCTCTTTCTTGAAGGGTGTAAAGGTTGATTTGTTCTAGGGTTTTTGAATAGGGAACACAAGTCAAATTTTGTAATTTTTCATCTTGCACTTGTTTATAGGATAATTTATCTACATAAAATTGTCTATACTCTCTTCTCTTATCCGACCAAATAGTTATTTGATTGCTAATTAAATCTACGTTTGATAACATTGATTCAAGTGATTGAGAAATAATAGATCTATGGGTGATCCCATAATAGTGGATTACACTTTTTGGCCAAAATTTACATTGAACTAATTTTTTTAAACTAAATCTTCGCTTTTGGGCACTTATAGCTAATAAACCATGAGGAATTTGAAGACGATGCAAACTAGTGATTTCTCAAATTTTGTCTGAAGATTCTAAATATATATTTTTAAATTTTTTTGGAGTCAAATTGCATTTCTTTTTCCATCTCTTTTGAAAAATAGGTTTTAATAGTAAACACCATTTTTAAAGAGTGACGTGTACTTGTTAACACATAACTTTTTTCTATGAAGGATAAAATTCTAATTTTTTCGATTTTAGATTTGTAACTACGATATAAAGTGCATGCAATTGGTTTCATAGTGTTTTATTGAATATTTTTTCTTAATTAAGTTTTGAAGTCAAACTAGTTACAATTTAGATATATGTTTACTTGCCAACACAAGTTTTTTTGTATGTATCAAAATTCAATTTTTTTTGGTTGGATCAAAGACATCAATATCAAGTGCATAGATTTTTTTCAATTTTTTTTGATAATATAATTTTTTCTACATGTGCAGAATAGAGAGCTTGATTTTCGATGAAAAACTTACATTCAAAAATAAAATAAAATAATATAATAATTAAATTAAATATATTTAAAATTATACTTTTTGGGAAGCTTATAATAAAGACTACATACTTACAAAAAATAAATTTTAAAGGAATTCATTTGATCCCTCAAATGGTAAATCAAAAGTTGTTTTTTATCAACATTTTGATAGGTGTAAAGGAGAGTCTATTATAGGTATGGTTTAAAACTAGTGGGGTTATATCCAAGGGGGTTTGATCAAAGGTGGTTTGATCAAACCATATTTAATTGGAATCCTTTAAATGGGACTTTTCAAGGCTTAAATCATTATATTTTCTAAAAATGTGAGATTTCAGTAAAAATCAAGATGCCCCAAAAACTATAAACCACTATCATGGGATCACCCTTATGCGAGTCTGAGCTTGCAAGTTCTTTCAACATTGAAATTATATCCTCAATTTGTTTTTTGTTATTTTCAATTTTCCCCATTAATTTTTCTTGATTTCCAAGAGCATATTGAGGATTTGTTGGAGGTTTTTGTTGGGGTTGTTCTTCATCAGGTATTTGGGGTTGAGGTGAACTAGGATTTTGAGAAGGAGGTTCATTATCATTTCCTATAAATTAAATAAATTTACATCAAAAAACATATTAAATCTACCCATTTAGTAACAAATTCATACAAAAAAAATCAAAACTTACTCCTTTGACCTCCTCAACGTCATGACAACATTTTGGTAAAGATTCAACAAAGATTTGGCAAAGAAATGATGAAGAATAAACTCTCTAATAATGTGAGTGTGCTCTTGAGGGTTTGAAGGATGTAGACAAATAGGACATTGTAGAAATGAAAGTGAATGAAAGTTGCTTTTTTTTCTTTATATTGACAATAATGTGCTCACATGATAACACAAGTGTTTTATGGCCTTGGTATGGCTGAGCCTAAGGCTCGATCACACTAAGCCATAATATTAGTGCATTATAATGTGAGCACATTATAACATCCTTGTGTTATGACTATTTTAAAAATTGAAAGATGGTTGGGCACTTTTTGGCTCCTCATCTTTCTGCACCCACCCCCTAATTGTATAGGATTTTTTGCATAGGCATAGATCATGTGAAGATAATATTTGTAGAAGTGATTGGATTCGATGAATGTGGTGAGGCCAATTGTTACAAGGATGATCAATATTTCATCAATCATAGAAATCCAGAGGAAAATAAGTTGTAGGGAACCAACAACGGTGAACTACACAAAATAAAAAGTTAGAAGTGATGCTATTGAAGCCATGGTTGAATTCAAAAGCTCAAAAATCCCAGATGATTTTGGTGGAGTCTTCTTGCTATAGTAGCTAAAATAAAATATCTGTTTGAGGAAAGTGTGGTGATTACTTGAGATAGGATTGGAAAAGTGCAATCTAGAAGACTTTTGGAAGTTCATGAAAGGTAATATGTCATTCCTAACCTTGAGACAACACACTTAGGGTGATGGAACTTGTTGAAGGTATTCTTTTACATCATGCTCATCAATATTAGAGGAGGTGTGTTTGATGGGAATGATTATGAAGAAGAGTTTCTCTAGGAGGATGAATAAGAAAATTAAACATCCAACAACTAACTTTCCTTGGCCTCAGTGCCCTTGATATGATTTGTCTGATCTTGGTTACCTTGTTAAAAATGCGTTGTAATTTTCTCTTTTTCATGGGAGTTCTTTTCAAAGTAACAAATTATTTATATATAAATAAAGTAAACAATAAATATTCAAATGTATTGATTAAGTGATTTAATATATTTAATAATGTTTATAACACAAAAAATAGGTCTATTATTTCTTTTAATTTCTATGCATTACGTATTTTAATGTGGCTTATTAAATAATGTATTCTTGAAAAATTATAGCGTTATTGAAACACATTTGTTTTTATTTTTTTTATAAATTGACCTTTCCTTTTGATTAATATTTATTGTGTTACTATTGAGTATCTTTGGAGATAATTGTCAATGTTAATATATTATAATATTTTAAAACTTATTTCTCTCCTATTAAATCATCAAAAATATATTAAATTATCATCCCTATTAAAGTCTTAAAAACTAGTAACAACACATAATTTCTATCAAAATAACAGATATACATAAATATTTATGCCCTTGGTGACCGTAAATTGTATAGAATGAGTCCTCTAAAAAATGTAAATGTTTACTACTTGGCTAGTAAGTCTATAAATATTTGTGAATATTGTCCATTTGATAGCACCTTTAGTTGTGCTATATTAATGTTGATTACAACTCAAAGTCTAGGATAATTATCATCATGTCATCTTGAAGTACCATTTGCACATTCATGATGATATTTCTCATGGCTTGTTTATGAAGTCTCAAGAAAAAATATTATGTACCTAGAGGTATGATATTATAATATATAGGTTGATGGTGACACTAAATTGTGACACACATCCCTTAATTTAGTTATATTAGATCATATATTTAACATGTGTAATTAACTATATTAGGTAATGAGTAAGGCTACACGGGTTTAATTATTTACCTCTCCATTATGTTATTAGGAGTTCTATGTAAAGGAGGTGAATATCATTGTAAGTACATGTAAAATTTTTGGGACTATTGTGATTAGGATCTCTTGATATAGCATGGGGTGACTTATCAATAACAATTGTTATATGGTGTTGTCATACCTCAAGGATTTATCACATTTTTGCATATATTAGATATTAAGGCATCTTGGCCAACAAATATCTCACGTGTTTTGTGTGATCTATCTTTTACATTGTCTTATTGCTATTATTATATGTGTAGATCATACAAAGTGGCATCAAATCTATGATTTAAGCAAAGGTGAAGATAAAACCCTAAATTTTGAAGATTGTCTATATCTCACAAATGATTACATTTTTATACCCTTTTTTAAAATTTTAAGGACCATATAAAGAAGCTACAATCTAAATTTTTGCTTTTTAATCATCAATATTATGTGAGTTATTACAATTTTAGGATTTTTATTAACTTCACTCTACAATCCACAATTCCTATAATTTTTATGATTTATTTAAATTTTTGGAAATCTTGTAAAATTTATTGGGCATTTGTTATGTTTTTGGGTTTAAGGCTGACATCATTATGAAATGATTCAGTCAAAGTTTATTCAACTAGATGTGGTAGAAAGGTGATCTATTGATTTTGTCTTGAAAATTTAGTTTCAATGGGGTGTCCTAATTTTGAAGGAAGTGGTGATGCATGGATGGCGGGTCCAATATAAAAGAGATTATGGTCAAAATATATCATGGAATTTTTTTTGTTTACATTCAAAAGGTGAAGCTACCTAATGGTGTATGCCATTGTATACAAATATTTCTAAACTTGAGAATTTTGATTTTTTCATGCCATTTGTGGACACTATGCTTGGTGATGATGTGTCTACTATTGGCTCTCTCTTAAGGATTCTTGATACCTTGGTTAATAGAGTTTTTTCTTCCATGGAGAATGATCGCATTGGAAGGTTGTCTAGCCTCTACTTGAATATTGATGTTGTCCACTATTGTGCCTCAAAAAGACGGGGTGTTGCTAGTTGGATTCAAGTGGTTGCAATGTTTGATAGGTTCTTCTTGTTCTCCTTTTAGTCCCTTGATGAGAGCAAGTGTATTTTTCTTGGTATGCCTTGGTTTTTTAGAAAATTTATCCTCCTTTTGAGGAGATTGACTATTGGGTTTGTTAAGTCTAAGGTAAAATTCAATCGGGTCCTTATTTGGGTGTGGCTCCTTGTACTCCCTTTAGAATACTGGGATGCATAGATCTTTAGAGGTATTTCTAATTCTCTTTGGTTGCTTTTTAGCAATTAATAGGTTCACTAAATATATGAAATAGTTTCTTTATGCCAGATTTTGTGCTTATTTTGAGATTGGAAAGGTTCTTCCTAATTCTATAAAGCTTTACTCAAACCTGTGGTTGTTTGGAAGAAAATTATCCACTATGATTCTTCCTCACTGGTTTTCTTAGTGTCATAGATTTGGGAATTTTTCCCACTTGTGCCATGATTTAAAATATTTAAGCTCCATACTCAGCTCCTCCATTCTTTTGGGAACTTGTTGCTTAATGTTGAAGGAAATTATTTGGGCTTCTCTAGTGTGAGCCCCATTGGAAAATCTAAGGGTTCTTCCCTAATGGATAAACATGATGCCATATGTCCTTTGTCTCATTCTACAAAGGTAGATAAGGGATTGGACCTTGTTGTGGATTTTGTTGAGGATATTATCCTTTGGTTGAGATCAACTCTTCCAAGATACTAAAATGAACCATTTGGGTCAAACTCCAACATAGAGCTCCTTGGTTAGGTTTGGATTCTAACCTCCTTGATTGTGTTGGCTATTCTTGTGTTGATTTTTTAGCTACTAGGTTCATTGGGAAATTTTTTCTACTAGTCCCTTTAGTTGGGTTTATCTATCTCTCTTCCTATGAGACAAGTCTTATTCACCCTTTTGGATGACTTGTAATTGGGTATGGGCACTTCGTGTATTTTCTATTCATAACTTTGGTCAAAAGTGCTTACCTTAATCAAAACATTTCTTACTTGGATGAATTGGAACAAGATTTAGTAGATAGATGACCACCAAAATAAATTATAAGAGAAAAATGAGGGGGAGGAGAGGATGATGAAGAGATAATGAAGGATACATGTACATGTATTTTAACTCCAAAGAAAAAAAAATAATTCTCAAATTTCATGGATGCATTCAAAAAAAAAACCTATCATGCTTCTATAAACCCTAGTAGTAAGTATAACTTCATTATCATAGACTTATCCAATCAACTACAGGTACAATCAAATTAAATCAAGGATAATCAAATAAAGGGTAAGGATATTCACATTTTTGAAGGTTTGATGCTCTCGATAGATAAATATGTTTTACATTCAAATTTTAATGCTTTGGATATGTATGGGTCAGATATTGCTGTTGGATATCCTTGGTTAAAATATCTAGGGACAAATAAGGGTGTCGTCATAATAGTGGTTTACAATTCCGAGAGGAATTTTTTAGCTGAAATCACATATTTTTAGAAAATATAATGGTTTAAGCCTTTAAAAGTTCCATTTTAAGGATTCCAATTGAAGAGGGTTTGATCAAATCACCTTAGATCAAACCCCCTTGGATAGAACCTCGCTAGTTTTAAACCATACCTATAAATATGTCTCCTTTACACCTATCAAAATGCTGATAAAAAATCACTTTTGATTTAGCTTTTGGGGGATCAAATCAAATTCATTTAAAATTTATTTCAAATGATTATGGTATTTCTTAGAACAAGCTATCCAATGAATATAATTTTAATATGTTTTGGTTTTGTTATGTATTTGTTTTTTAAGTTTTATTAAACATAGGTTTTTCATCGAAAATGAATTTCTTTGTTCTTCACATGTGGAAAAATAGAAGATTATCAAAAAAAATTTAAAAATATGAGTGCACCAGATATTGATGTCCTTGATCCAACAAAAATAAAATAAAATAAATTTTGACATATACAAAACAAGTTAGCTATACAATCATGCGAATTGTAATTCATTTGACTTTGAAACTTGATTAAGGAAAAAATATTCAATAAAACTATCCAACCAAGTGGAAGCACTAGATATCAGAGTTACAAATCTAAATTTGAAAGAATTAGAATTTTATCCTTCATGGAAAAAAAATTTATGCTTATACGATAGCGTCACTTTTTAAAAATGTTGTTTTCTGAAAAAAATCAATTTTCGTGGGAGATGGAAAAAGAAGTGAATTTGATTCCAAAAATTTTGAAAAAATATTTTAGAATCTACAGACAAAATTTGATGAGACTCTAGTTTGCACCATCTTCAAATTCCTCATAGTTTAGCCGCTATAGGTGCCCGAATGTGAAGATTTAGTTAAAAATAATAATTTCAGTGTCCAGTTTGGCCAAAAATTGTAAACCACTATTATGGGATCACCCATAACATTAGTGTGCAAAATAAATTCATGAAGCTTTAGTATAGAAAGAAAACAAGTTACATTGCATGATATTACACATAATGAAGACCAAAGGAAATTCAAGATAGAAAAATTTAGGAGTCCACTCATGATTGCACCAAAGAATTAGAGGACAAACAAGATGAAAAATATGTAAATAAAAAATAGGAATATACTATTTTTCTTCATGAGCCAACAAACAAGTGGCAAAAAAATGTTGAAAAATAAAAGAAGGCTTGAGAGGTAGAAAATAAAATAATATATAGACATCCACATTATTATGAAAGACACGAATTATGGAGGAAGGATTTTTTCTTCTTATATGTCATGTAACAATTTGTGCACCAAGTATCTCTCTCCTTTTTTGGTCTCATTTTAATTCATCAAATATACTCATTGGGCTTATCTTTAGTGTTGTCACTATGTGAGAGTGATTGGAGTTGTCATCATCTCAAGTGTCACTTGCCATATGATCCTTAACAAAAAATTCATCATTCTTTTGGAGAGTTCATGGGATGTATGCATCACTATATGTTTTGGGCTGTACAACCTTCAATTAATTTATTTTAAAATTTAACTTAATATGTTAAATAAATAATCTATCATAAGACCTTCCAAGAGATTTTTAAGTTACTATGTCAACTCCACTATTGTTTTTTTCCCTTTCTAAATAATTATTCCTTTTGTATTGTAAACATTTGTGACAAGATCATGGTTTTCTTTCAACTATTTGAACTCTTTTTCAAGAAATTCCCTAAAAAATTCCAACTTTTTATTTATTTTATTTTCTTCACCATACTCTTCATTTTCAATTCCTTTCAAGGTTACATGAGACAATATGAACTAGGAAATCTTTCCATGATATCCATTCCCTATCCATATTGCTATAGTATTGAATCTAGGGTCTTCATTACCATCACTAGTGAACTTCAAGAAGTTTTATTTTTCCACCATTAGTTGAGATATTTTCATGGTGCTTGGTTTTAAAGTTAGTTTTCTTTGAAGTATATATTTTTAACTAAAGCTATCCTTCCTATTTGATTTTCATATTCTAGTATGCCAACCTCATCTCTTCTTGTGATTTTAAATTATTTATACATGCTTTTATTTCTAATCATCATTCCAAATCATAAAGCTCAAACCATTTATTATGAGGAAAAAGGTGCAATCTCTGATGCAAAGTTTCCATTTATTGGCAATGCTTCATGATTTTTGAATCTTACTTTTCTCTCATCACCAACTTTCTCATCCATTCACCCCTAAGCTACCTCCTTTCAATAGTCCTCCCACTATCTAGTTAACCACCATTTTTTTCAATAGTCCTTGTGTGATGAAGTTTATCCTCTACATCTCTCTTAATGTTGTATAAAATGATCCTTCCCACCATCCCCACTTTTTCTTTTGATTTATTCTCCTCTATTTATTTTCTCAAACTTCTCCACTCATTTTGTCCTACTATGGGTTGTAATAGTTCAACCCTTCTCTTATGTCTAAGAACCCTCAATGTTTTGATTCTACTCTTAAGATCTCTTTCTATTCTAATTAGATTATTCTTATTTAAAAAAAAAAAACTTATAAACAATAAATAAATTAATTGTTGATTTAAAAATCAAATCTCTTTAAATCTTCATTTAAAAAAAAAAAGCTCACCAACTATTTATTTATAAACCCTTTATAAAATAATTAATACTAAATATTAATCGATTATTATTATTTTTAACTCATGATTCATAAGTTACCATAATGATTATGTTCACCCCCTTTAATATTCTTCCTCTTTTCCTACTTTGTTGTTATGATTATGTTCACCCCCTTTAATATTCTTCCTCTTTTCCTACTTTTTTGTTATAGTATTTTGAGAGCACTCTTATTTCTTACTGTTGTTCCTCACAATTTCTAGTTCTTAAAATCAAGAAGCACAAATGATGTGTGGTCTTAGTGAAAAAGAAAATTCAGAAACAAGACTATTAGGGAGCCAAGTTTCTCTCTTAGGATGGCAAAATTCAAGTGGCCAAAAAATCTTCATTGCCATAAACATGTGTTGCTTGTCTTCAAAGTTAAGCTACTTCAAATTCACAAAGTTAATCAGATGATTTTTTTGGCAAAGTTAATCAGATCGTTTTGTAAGTCAAATGGGATGGTAGTAATGGCATGACAGCCATCTCTTGGTTGTAATGTGTTCATAAAAAAATATAGTTGGTTTTAAATTATAGATTTTTGTGTTAGATATTATTATTGAAAAGAAAGTTTCTCAATAGTTAATAGTTAGTTTTTTTTATAGCAAAGATGTTTACAAAAGTTAGAAGGGTGCAGATCTTTTATTAAAATCGGTGAACAACGTAATACATAATATATTTTCTATGTTATTTTATTATTATTATTTCTATTTATTTAATTTTAATTTCTACAGTGATATTAGATTCATGATGAAAATAAAAACATGATGAATGCTGAAATATAATTGTTGTATTATATGGATTCATCACACAAAGAAGATGATTCATACAAACATATTTTAAGATAAAATTATTTGATGTTAAAAATGGCCTAAGTATTATAATTATCAACAATATTATACCACTTAACACATTCTTATAAAAATCTAACACAAACTATATAAAATCTTATCAATATATAAAATTGAGATACTTTTATATTTAAAATGTATACCACTCTAAAAGGATAGTTATTTCATTTTATTATCTTGAATTAAAAATTTGATGTAGAAGAAAATAAAAAAAAGGGAAACCTCTTTCTTTAGATTATAAAAATTTCACAATAAAATTCTAAGCAGGAATGAGGGAAAAACTTTAGGAAGGATAAAATTTCCCATTCAAAATTATTGATAGTTGTAATTATTGATTATTTTTGGGTGAATTGGTGTCATCCAAAATTTTGAAGTAAGGATTGTAAAAATTTAGATATATTAGCTATAGTGTGAATAGTAATGATTATGGAAAAGTCAAAATATTTGCATGGCCTAAATGGTATTAAGAAGATCACCAAAGAAATCATGTATGGTGTGATTTAGGTCACTTGTTTCATTTTCATAAATAGAAGATCTTTATCATATAATCTAGTCACCTCCTTAATGGATTTCACCTTGATTTGGTAAAGTTAGTCTAGGTACACAAAATCAAATTATAGTCAACTAAGAACCAACCTAATGCATGTATGTTCCCCACAAGAAAATGGGAGGTCTTCCCAAAGGTTTTGTTTAAATTCAACCACTCTTTAACATTGATATAAATAATCTTGTAATCCCATTTTTTTACTAATCTTAGTTAGGGCCAATTACTCCTCCTTGAAGTTGCAATGAATTGTTTATATAAGTGAAACATGAATATATTTTAAGATATCATTTACATAAATTAGATAAATTATATATGAAAATCTAGGAAGACTTGAGGTAATATCCTAAGGTCAAACCTTAGGTTGCATATAAGAAAATATCAGGTTCACAAAAATATAAAGAAATAAATTACTTTTAAACACAAATAATCTAAGACAAATTAAATAAATACATTTAATAATAAAAATAAGTTAAATTAGTTGGGTTAGTAAATAAATAAATGAGAGGGTAGAGTACTTAGATATAGACTAATGATGAAATAATGCCACTAATTTTATGTACAATCCATTTTCCACATATTCTATGTAGTTTTAGAATTTTGTATTGTTCAATCTTGCACCCCTTGGGTTCAATCTTGATTGACACATGTATTTGATTTTATGCATGGAAATTAACTATGCCATGTTTGTCTATGTGATTTGACAAAATGTTTATTTAGTAAAGCTAATTTCATCTTTGCTCCTTTGGTACCTAAATGTGGTCAAGGTGATGTTTATTAACACCTTTAGGATATTGTTTGAACTCAACAAGGAATGTGTCATCCTAGGTCAACCTCTTTTTCAAGTCAAGTTAACAATGGGGAATGATGTCAAATACAACATACAAAAGCATCCGTGTGGCCTATATGTAGATAAAGTGGATTTTATTTTTTTCCCTTTAAAAACTAAATCACACTCTAATGATCTCACCTTACATTTAAGTTAATGGAACATTTAATGTCTTTAAATATCATGACATAGCATGCCCCATAACATGTCCCATAAACACATGTTAAGTTAGCTCATAATGGCTAGTAGGAAGGGGCAAGAGATCTAGACTTTCAATTTAAAATTTAAAAATGTGGGTTCGTTTCCATGTGTCTTAGGATTGAACTAGGACAACATGAAGTGACATAAAAATGAACCTCAAGGACAAGCCACCACTCCAACATATGTAACAATTGTGTGGATGTGAGTGTGAATATGTTATTATATTTAGGTCATTCCACCAAACTCTACACAAAAATAAATGAAAAATGGTATGAATATACAAATTTCACCATTACAAATAGTAATTTTAATTTATAATGATTATACAATTACCAAATACTACATATATGTATATTATTTTAATGTAAACATTATTTTATAATTCTTTAAGATCAAATAAGAGATATACAATAAATAAAAAAATATTTAAAAGAAATCATTGAACAATAAAATTATAGAGTTTATTAAAAAAATAACATGTAAAAAACTCTTTTAGACTTTCAAATAATATTTCTTAAAAAATATTTTTATATTTTTTAACAATAATTATACAAACATTTTAAAATTATTAATAGAATCTAAAATGAACTAATTTAAAATCCTACACAAATTTTATTAAAATATTCATGAAATTTTTAATACTACAAAACTGCTAATTTATTTAAATTTCAAATTAATGAAAGACTGAATAGTCGTTGAGAGAACATTAAGATTATTTGAAAGTAAAATTTAATGGAAAAAAAACCTACTGTTGGAAAAAAAAGCATATCAGGTTAAGATATAGATAAAAAATTTGTCTCTTTCATTTATAGAAAATGTTCTCTTTTTGAGAATGTTTCTCATTTTCTCTCAATGTTTTGTTATGTTTTCTTGTTCTTTTTCTTAGAATTTTTTGTCAATGCTTTTTTTTAAAAAAGAAGAAGATAATATTAAGAGGATCAAATGCTTCACTCACATAAAAATGTTCCTTTTTTTTTCAGCAAAATATAACATAGTGTTTGGTGTGCACCCCTCAATATTTTTAGCTGCATTTAGTATTGTTAAAAATCTATTGGTAGAAATATAGTTAAGAGTGAGTATTAGAAGTTGTATTTTTTTTGTAATTTTTTATTAAGTTTTTTAATGATTTTTTAAAGTGGATACATCCTAAAAATCACATCACCAAGTGTGCACATCACATAACTTGCACCATAATAATCAAAAATACAATTTTTTTCCAATGTGTAAAGATTGAAGTGTAGAACATTATTATATATTTTTTCAAACTTGTAGAAGAAGATCCTACATTTTTTCCAAAATAGTCGCTTGAGATAAATGTTATAGTACAAGATCAATTTGATTCATAAGACTAATCAACAAGAGATCATCTTCAATGCAAAGGACCTCCCCAAATGTTGACTCCAAAAAACTTGGTTGGAGAACAATCTCACCAACCCATTTCATTAAACCCATTCTAATACCATGCCAATTTTAAAATAACTACACACTAATAATATTATTTTTTATTCTATACCATGTTTAAGAAATGCAACACTTATGTCATTAGACAAGTGATTAATTACATAAATATATGAATATTTTACAAATATTATTGATAACAAAGAACTCAATCCTCTTACAACTTTAACATAATAACCATACTTTTATTACAAAAAATATTACCTTAAAAATATTACATCTATATTCTCACATATTCATACTACTAACTTAATTGAACACATAACATAAATATTCTTCAATGAAAAACAATTTGATTTCATACATTTACACAATAAAATCTAATTTGTCAATAATTTATCTTTGCATTATAATTATTCAAAATTATAAATTTATTATTGAGCCTAAAAAATATGACCTACTTTTCCCAAATGTTGCACTAATTCATGAAAAGCATCCACAACTCTATTTTCCATATTCCCATCTCTACCAAATCATCTTCTAACTGAACGCCTTTGGAATTATATATAGAGAACTCAACTTCCTTTCCCACGTGGGAAGATGGAGTGAAAACACCTATGTATAACCATAATGCAACGAAAGAGTGATATCATCATAAGTGGAATTTATGACAATGCATATCATCGCTACCGCGTTGGCATGACGCTCTTCTGAAAGGCATACTTCCAATAATGGCTATACGTCTTTCGCCGGTCGAAAGAGTCAACCAAAGTGAGACCAGGAAAGGTTAAACACTTCACATTCACCTCCATGCCAAGTGCTGTCCTTCCACATATATTATACATTCAGATGGCCATTTCTTCCACAAATTATACAATATAATCAACCACTAAACACTCATATTACATAATAATACACCTAATTATCTAGAAACTATTATTACCTCTCTATTTAAAGATTGAAGGAAAGCTCCAAAGGCTTATATGTGACATGCTACTGTGAGCTTTACCCTCCTCAAACTCTCCATATCCTTCAGGCTTTGTATGACTAGTAGCTCCCCCCGAGTGTGTACCATCAACGTCTTTAACGAACTGCAGTTTTCTAATTCTTCTATTTTCCTAAGCTCCTCACACTCCGACATATTCAGATGCTCTAGATTGACCAAATCATAATTATTAAGGCTTATGATTTGCAGATTTGAACATCTGCTCACCTCAACCGTCCTGACGATATTGGCAAGCTTTCGATCTCTAATAATTCATGATTTTCTATAAGCTGTAGAATTTTCTGACTTAGGCAACCTTGTTGAGAGATTGATATCCTAGACACATCATAGACACTTAAATATAAAACTCTGAGCCTGCACAATGAAGAAGAAAAGTACCCTGACTAGATAATCAGTTCTGTGAGCTCGACGCAATGGTCGATATACAGAGAATAAAGGCTAGTAAGTTGCGCAAGTGTTTCCAATGAGATCATCACCCCATTGCATCCACTCAAATGTAGATTCTGTACATTTGTCAAATCCTCGAACTTGCTAGGCTGCGATTTGAGCTTATGCCATTTCTCTAAGTGGGAGCAAAATGTAGTATCATAAAATTGCACCCCATGGTAATTTAACCTAGCTTATGAATATCCTTTTGGTATCATGATGTTACTTATGTTTTGTCAATTTTCTTTAGTGTGCATATTCACGTTGATTCATAAGTCTGCTAAAGTGGGAGCAAAATGTAGTCATAAAATTTTACCCCATGGTAATTTAATCTACATTTTTGCATCCAGTTTAGTCTCCACTCCCTTAGTATTTGTGTAGGCTCATTTCAACCCTTGCATCAGTCTTTTCCACTCTTAGTATGTTTAGGACACCTTTTTAGTAGCTACCTTTCTACATCAGCTTTGCATCAAACCTTGTGCTTTTCTAGTTCTTTCCATCTTTGAGCATAATTTTTCCAGACACTAGTCGCACGCTGCACATACATTTGCGTGCCACACAGATGTCCCGCAACATTTTTATGTTCAAATGGTTGTTTCCAAGTGTGTTTCCACTTGTCACCTCCTTTTGTTAGTGGTAACGGCCCGGGAATGTTCTTTTCCCTCCTCTTCTCTCTTTAAAAGTGGTCTTTTCAATTCATTTGGTCTTCTTGGGTTTTATCTTGAACTCTCTTCTCCTTTATTGGATATTCTTTTTCTCTTTTCTCACTCTCTCAATCTTGCACAACTCTCTTGCTTGCTACAATGCTCTCAAGCTCTTACAACACTCTTTGCAAGTCTCTTGGCTCTCACAAATATCTCTCTTTCTCTCTTTGGATTTCTCAAGCATTGTAGGTGATATATATCTACTTACCTTGTTTCTTTGTGCATCTTGGCATTTCTCACATCCATTGTATATGTATTGACTATCTCATCTATTTATCTATTTCAGTGTCTATTATTTTCTCTATCTATCTATCTAGTTGTCTATGGAGGTGGGAACACCAAAATGGGTGTTTGACTAAGGCAAGCCCCTAAACAACACCAACAATTTTCCTCGATCTTATGTGTGTAGGTATTGGAGATATTACTTTGCTGGAGACTTCATCTCTTGGTCTATTGTGAGCACTTTCTTTCTCTTCCTTCATTTTTATCATATATATTCTATTTATTTTACATTTCATTTAGTTTCATCTACATTCTATTTATTGTTTGTCATTATTCTACATTCTTAAAGTTCCTAGTAATCAAAATTGCTAGTAGTTACTTAGCCATTTTATGGACATTCTCGGTTTTCAGTCCATACATGCTATCATCCGTGTGTTGCATTGTCATCCTTTGGCTGAGAGTTCATCATTCTATCTAGAAAACCTTTGTGACTTGCTCATTATAATCTTGGAACTCTCATTACTTTATCCCATCACTTGAGCTCTGTTCCCTGAGGTAGTTGAGGACCAGTTGCTCCTTGAAGACTCTTTCTTGTCTCGAGACTCGAGTATAGAAAATCTCCTCTAAATATAAATGAAATAAATATTTATATATGGACATTTTCTTTCTTATACTTTAATTTGTATTTCATGTATATAGTTTCAGGATATTTATGAATGGTTTTGGATCTTTAGGAGTTATAATGTAAATTTTAGATTTGGGAAGATCTTATAATTTTTCAGAATTAGTAAAATTTTACTAATTAGTAGGCTCCCTTCATCTCTCTCTCTCTCTCTATATATATATATCCCTTTCATTCTATATCTCTCGAGCTCCATATCTCCATCCCTTTATTTACCTCTCTCTCCCCCGAGCTCAAGATCTACCTCTTTTTCCTT
>VDFB02189531.1:0-11917 GCA_007258455.2 Sequoia sempervirens
CTTGGTGTTGTGGACATTCATAGGCTCGATGCCTTCTTCACCACACTGAAAACACGTTCCTTTGAAACCACCTCTTCCAGATCCTTGTCCATATCTCCCTCGTCCTCTACCTCTTTGATCACCCTTTGTTTTTGATCCACGAGCGATAGAAATTGCCATTTCTTTGGCTTGGTACCCTTCACTTTTCTTTTCATCATCATTTTGACTACGAAGGTGTTTACTTTGCCCTTCCACTTTGTCTCCCTCATCCTTTTACTTACTTCAAATCTTTTGTTAAACTTCTCTTCCACCTTAAGAAACTAATACACATCCTCAATGGTGGTCATTGACTAGGCTTAACTCCTCCTGAATGCTTGGTCATAACCCATTAAGACATCCGGCTACCTTCTCCTTATTGGCCTCTGTGTAGCCCATTCTGATGATTATCTTGTGAAAATATTTAGTATATTCTTTCACAGATTGCTTCCTTACTTCAACCCTTGCAATTTCTTCAGCAGATCTAACTCGTAGTCCACTGGTATGAACTGCTTCTTCAGTTTCTCTACCATGCGATCCCATCTGGTGATATTTCCTTTTCCTCTTCGATTTCTTTCCAACTGGACCTCTTTCCACCAAATATTAGCATGGCCCTTTAGCTTCATTTTTGCAAACTTAACCCGATCTAGGTCATCTATTTCCTCATACTCAAAATATTTTTCTAGCTCATTGATCCAGTCGATCAACTCTTCTGGGTTTAGACTTCCAGAATAATTGGGGACTTCTGCTCTAGGTCTTTTCCCAATCTTTGAAATGGCCCTTATTAGCCGCATTTGGTCTTAATCAATTGCTTCTTCTTCCTTTTCTGCATTTGAACCTTCTTCCTCTCCTTCATCCTCACTTTCCTCCCTCAAGTTTAACCCTCTCTTCACCTGCTCTTGTAATGCATCAATCTTTCTTTGGAGGGCTTCTAGTGCATCTCTTCCACCAACATTTATGCCACCTCGACCACCTCTGGCACCACCATGCCTACCAGGCATCACTCTTGGAGGCATCTTTCTTGACCTCGACCCACAACTACGGTCCTGGTGCAAACTGCCTCACGATCGACGATCTGTCCACATGCTCAAGAAAACATCGCTCTGATACCACTTGATGAGGGCACGACCCGAGACATAGAAAATAACCCACAAACAAGAGAATAATTTTATTATTCAGAAAGTAGAACTTCCTACATGCAGAGGATCTCAAATCCTCAAGTTTTACAACACATGCAAGTTACAGAAAGCTACAAAATCACACTTTCGCAATATGCGAGCTTGTCCCCAAAATGTTACCCAAAAATACTAGAAACCTGCCCATAAATAGAGTTCCTCTTTAGTTTGGAGCCAAAAAAATTTAAAATTTGAGTTTAGGTTGTTTGGCGCTGAAAATTACAACTTGAAGTTCAAATTTCAAAAGAACATTTGCAATTGTATTTTCTAGAAAGTGCGCCAACTTCCCGGGGCCATAACTTTTGATCCGGGGCTCCGATTCGCGAACTGTTTGAACCGTTGGAAAGGTGTCAAAGTCAAGAACGCGCTCAAAATATGCTACGCTAATTTCAGCAAGTTTCGGGGCCATTCCGGAAGCTCTAAGTGCCTCAAATCCAACTCGAAAGATTTTCAGGTGCAAATCTGGGAAACTAAAACTGTAATATCTTTCAACCCAGGAATAGAAAATAAAAACCGTAAATTGGGAATTTCATTATCATGAAAAGGGTATCCAAAAATGTAAAAACATCTAAAAAATGATAAACTTAAAATTTAACTATTTTTGGGTGATGCAAGATTGCCCTTACACCACTGGATGCTCCTGCATCAAATAGGCTCTTAGGCTTAGACATAGGGACATTCCAAATCTTACAGGGGGAGAGACTGTCTATTGCAAATTTTTCTATGATATGCAAGTAGGTTATGTATCTATTCCAAACTTATAGGAAAATAGTAGGGTTATTGAAGATTCATGTCAATAATTTTTTTAGAACTTTGGATCAAACCAAATTTAGACAACTATACATGAATTACACATCCTAGATACATGGATATACAAATTATAGCCTTGAGAAGTCTAAAAAATGTCACAATAAGTCTAACAAATGTCACATAATTGAAATAGGTTGTTTGTTATTTTTGAATCTAATTACCTATGAGTCTTTGACAAAGTGATATATGTTTCAAAAGATTTTATGACTATATTAGGTGTTTTAAGCACTCTTTAATATTAATAGAAATACGACAATTTACATTATTAGATTCTAAATTTGCCCCAAAGTTTGTTGGGTTACCTTGTGAAATAATATTTTAAGGGTAATTGTGTACTAGTCTCCATTTAATTGTATTTGGTATAGGAATTTAAGAAAGATTGGACCTATTATTTTTATGAAGTACCCTGTGGGTAGTCATAACCTATTGTTGTTTTCTTTTGCTTAAGGTGTTTAATGGATTATTTTTCTATCATACTTTGTTATTGGACTTGATCAACCTAATGACCTTGTACAGTTTCCTTATTATATAGGGCTAATATTTTATTTACATTGATTTTAATATATGAAAGGGGGATATTCATGTTGTAACTGAGGGTAATTTCTAAGGTTTAGATTAGAGGGTTAGCAATAAATCAATGAAGGACAGAGAAACCCAAAGACCTATCAAGTACAAAAGAAATTAAATAATAAAATAGTTATACCTATTTCTCAAAACTTCCATGATTACCTCCATAGTACCTTCTTACTTGCTGGATGATACTTTGCCCTCAGATTTTTCGTGCGAGCAATCTAAAAATATATGCCTATATCCTACACCAAGCTTTGAAGGATTTGCATAAAATGTCTAAAGCCTATGCCTAAATGCCTATGATTGACAATGTCTAAACATACTAAGATTTGATCAAATAAAAAGACTATAATTGTAATGAGAAGCCTAAGTGTGCCAATGAGTAAATATGCAATGTGCCTATAATATGTCTACTTGTGTGTATGTGTGTAATCGAAAAGTGAGAGGAAAATGGCATTTTATAGAAAATGTTATTTTAAATGGACGGGTGAGGTTAATTCATGACGAAAACCTAAAATGAAAGGTCCAGATTAAATCTAAGAATCTCTAATTAGGGTTAGGGAAAATTCATTAATCGAATGGCCAAAATAATATCTCAGATAATTGGATCGACGGTGGAGAATAAATGAGATAAATGAATTAGAAAATAAAGATTTTCAAAAATCAAGAAGATAAAGACTGCCTGATTTGTGAGATTCAAAAAATTAAGAAGATAAGAGTTGGACTGAATATCAGATTTGGAAAATCAAGAATCTGCCTGATTACTTGATTTTTAGAAGATTAGTTACTAATTTGAATTAAATTAATTCAAAATAATGATTTTGTGAGATAATAAATAATCTTTTTCAGATTATTTATCAAAATGGACTGACAGTTAAGAAAGTGATGACATTTTAAATAATTTCATTTATTTAAAATAAGAGGAATATTAATTTTGACAATTAAATAATTAAAGATAATTATTTAATTTAGCAGATAGGATTAATTAATTAAATAAATTAATCAATTCATTTAATTATGACAGTTAGTGACATATTAAATAAATAAATAAAACTTATTTATTTAATAATTAGGAAGAAATATATGACAAAGGGAAATTAAATAAGTTAGGAAATTTATTTAATTAAGGGAAACTTAGACAATTAATGACGCATTTAATAAATAAATAAAATTTATTTATTTAATAATCATGAAGAATAAAAGGACATGAATTAATTAAATAATTATGAATTATTTAATTAATAGTCAAATGTGGACCAAGGACATAATTAAATGTCTCAATTATGCTAGGACGAAAGTGGTAAAAATGAAGCTTGTAGGCCTAGGTCATTTTGGGTGTCATTTTGCCCCTCTTTGTCATAATGTCGCATGTTGCATGTCGCATTGTGACAGAAAATAAGTCAAAAATACGCCCCAGTAAAGGTACGGAGTATCATTGCCCCCTTGGGAAATTTTTCAAATTTTGGGTCGACGACAGAAAAATTTGTAAAGGGTCCCAATAAATCAATTCAATGACCAGAAAAACAATGGCGCAGTCGGTTTCAAATTCTGAAATGTTTAAAGCAGCTAACGAGGAAGTCAAAGTTGGTGAAATGAGCCTCCAGTAATAACCTTGTTTGAGAAATGTCATTTTGACTTTATAAATAGGTTGACAAAGGGGTAAAAGTCAATTCATTTCTACTATTTACTTTGTAAATTTTGAGAGCCCAGAGCGAAAAGGAGCGCAGCGAGGATGGTGATTCCAGTGACAAAGCATCGCGGTGAGATCGTACGAACATTCAGATGGCCAGAGGGCTCAGAGCCAGCGGTATGTACCCTTTTCTTTGTAATTTTTTTTGTTTTGCGTGCCAATTTTAAGTTTCTAGGGCATACAACAACTACGCCACGACACAACCTCATTCGCGTAAGCCACAATCGCCTGCGCGTTCGACGCATATGATGCGTCACGACGTGAATGACTAGTTAATCGTAGGGTGGGTGAGGCGTTGCGATGCATTTGATAAAAACTACGATGCATTCGCCTAAGCGAGTTGCATATGAGTGTTGGAAAACCGCACCTGTCATTTTGTGCCGCAATTGCACTTTTGAGCAATGCATTCGCCATATTGTGTCGCAATTACCAAAATTCGTGACGCAATTGCCATAATGCGATGCATCTGGGCAACGGAGTGACGCAACTATCATGTTGTGACACATTTGATGTTTTGAAAGATGCATTCAAATATTTGTGACACAACTACTATAACACGACACATTTGATGTTTTTCTTTTATTGAGACCGATTGTGGTACTTGTGAAACCCTTAATACTTTGGATGATGCTGATAGTTGTCTAGAAAATATTGATATATTTCTCACCTTTTTGCAGAGGTAGCTTGCCCCTATCTACACGTGAGAGAGCAAACCGACCACATTTCGGTTTGCCGACTAGCTGAGCCCGCGGGAGCAGCGCCGATTGATGCGACTAGGGTTGTTCTACGTTGCCTACATGCCCGCCATTCGGGCGAACAGGGGATTACTGACCGCGCTGTGTGAGCATTGGCATTCAGAGACTTGCTCGTTCCACCTTCCGACAGGTGAGGCTACCATTACTTTGGAGGACATCTACCGAATTCTTCGAGTGCCGATCCGAGGGGAGCGGATCGTCTATGATCCTCGGCATGGAGAGCAGAACTTTCAAGTGTACTACTGTGATCAGGGTGCAGGACTGGGCATCTAGGGTTATGAGATCAGATGGGAGTTCATGGCAGATCACTATGGTTGCTTTGATGCATTCCTTGCGACTCTGATTGGGGGGATCTTGATTCCCGATCGTCGAGGACACATATTTCCTATTGGTTGGGGAGACATCCTAGTTGGAATGAGATGAGACAAGACCGTTTATGCTTGAGGTCCTTGCTTACTAGGGACACTCTACCATCAGCTACATGATATCGCCTATAGGAGAGGGGAGAGCATCTCATGTGGGTCTACATTGATGATGATATGGGCCTGGGAGCACGTATCCATATTTTGCCCACTGATTGACAGACCACAGTTGGCCGATGATATGCCCTATGCTTATTACTATGCTGGTACCTTACAATAGACCTGAATGGGTGAGATAGGTTGGTGGCGGCACTATATTGACACGATGATGTCCTTTATCTGGAGGCCGTATCGAGACTGCGGACAGTGGGATGATGAGGTAGACCACCTGAGTCTATGCAGGCAGTACGAATATTTGATTGGCCAGACAATGCAGACCTCCCTGATTATTGAGATGTATTTAGCATAGCGTTTCCTGAGGTAGTTCAGAGAGTAGCAGGGTGTACCTGCAGGGACAGCCGAGTACGCCCGGTCTTCCAGAGAGTATGCTTGGGGACCAGCCATTCCAATGGCCTTTGCGGAGTAGCAGATTGACGAGCTAGTAGCCTAGGCATGGGGATGGAGGGGAGGAGCAGCCGATCCTAGGATGACAACCTATTATGACTTATGGTGGCAGACACACAGGCCAGTGCCATTGACAGATCTGGATGGGCTAGCACCGGTGGACAAACGATAAGTGATTCCTAATTTGCCGTGGGCTAGGCGAGGTGGCAGGGGTAGAGATGGAGGTAGGGGGAGAGGTAGAGGTAGAGACAGAGGCAGGGGTGGAGATAGAGGTAGAGGTGGAGATGGAGGTAGGGGTGGAGATGGAGGTAGAGGTGGGGATGGTGGTGGAGACGGCCGGAGGTGACAACGGGATGGGCAGAGACAGGTCCGGAGGGTGCGCCCATGTGTGGCAAGAGTAGCATTAGACACTATCCCCGAGGTTGGTGAGGAGGGGGAGAGAGAGGAGCAGCCCCAACAGGAGGGAGAGGGTGAGGAGAGATGGGAGGAGGAGGTGGCAGAGGATGTGGCAGAGGACGTGGCAGAGGTGGGGGGACAGGAGGAGGAGGTGGATGTGGGGGGACAGGAGGAGGAGGTGGTAGAGGATGTGGCAGAGGATGATGATGAGGAAGATGCCATAGATGAGGCTGAGAGACTCCTTAGATGGCGGATGATGGAGGGAGAGGAGGAGATACCCTCCAGTTCAGCGTCGCCTCAGGATGCCACGACAGATTAGAGGGTGGTTGATTTATAGCGGAGATTAGATGAGAGCATGGCACAGGTCAGGGCACTACAGGGAGAGCTAGAGGTGGCTCGGGTAGAGTGAGATCAGGTAGTGATCCACCAACAGGACTCAGCTCAGTGGTGCACACAGTTCGCAGCATTATGCATAGGGCCTATAGGGGACATGGCTTGCGAGTTGGCCAGAGTGAGCACGAGATTAGGGCAGTATTGGACATTATATGACTAGGAAGTGCCACCTGAGCGATGTGATCCTACCTTGTCACGGTAACAGATGAGGATAGGTAGTGGCCACAGATCAGGCAATGCCAGTGGTAGTAGGAGTCACACTAGTGTCGAAGGATCTACCTCGACAGGGTACACATTAGTGCACAGGTCACCTCACTCATGCCGGCACACCCCAAGTCACCATTCGGGTCATAGTCATGGGTCAACTGGTTCAGTGCAGAGGTCAGCACAGGTACAACCACTAGTGATCGATCCATCTACTTATTAAAGTTAGGCCGCAGTGACATCACAAGTATCCGTTGCCATAGAGATGACACCTTCATTCGCAGTTCCACTAGTGGCACAGGTAGAGGTTGCGACAGGTCCGCCTATCGGTTCAGTCCTAGTTTCAGAGTTGCAGTGGCCACATTCTTCACCACGAGGGGATGATGAGAGTCTACCCTATGGGAATTTTGTTATTATAACACATTATGTATAGATTATTGAGCCTGCGAGCTCCATTTTTGGGATATCCCCTGACTTTATCCTGTAACATTGTACATTTTTGAGATGATACTATATGATGATGCAGTTTTGATGCGGCCTACATGTGTTATGTGATGCTCTTTGATTTACTGTATTATGATATGTATGATGTATGATGTTGATTTATGATGTAGCATGTATGTCCTATGATGCTTATTTATGATTTTGATGCTATGATGATGCAATGCTTATTTATGTGAGATGATAATGATAATGATGTGCATAATGTATTTAGTAAATGGATGTCATGTTGTTGATTATGTTAATGCACTTGTTTGTGATTATGTATATGATTTAATGCGATGGATGATGTATGTATGGACCTAATGCAATTTTTATATGATCATGTTTGCACTTATGTTTTTGGATGTCACAGGATATCATCGTGAGATAGACGAGAGAAGATGACGGGACTGATGAGAGAAGATGACCAGACTGAAGAAAATGCATATTAATTCCTAGACCAAATCCTTCAAAGCTTTACCATAGGACATTAGTATTTATTGCTCTTAATCATCATTGGGCAAACTATTGTAATGGCCCAAAAACACCATGATATGACATAGATCAAGGGTGTGCAAGGTCGTACCATTATGTAAGACAAGCAGTCGCAGACAAGGATGATCCTGACTCATACTAAGAGTGTGATTGCCCCAGTCTTTTTTTCATAATCAACCTCAAGCAGAAAAAGACAAGGAAAAATCATGAAACGTCGTTGCTTCTCTAAATCCTGTTTCCAGGACATCCTTGAGAAACTAGCGGCATGATTGTCAAAATACAAAAATAGAGCCCTTACCATGATATGTCGTCGTTTTTCTAAATCCCAAAATCAAGTCCTTGCTGAGAAACTAGTAGTCATGCATGTCAATCGTCATGATACGTTGCTACTTCTCTAAATCCTACTTAGTGGGATCTCGCTGAAAAAATAATATCATGATAAAAACTAAAAGACAATGTCAAGTGTTTGCCAAGTGCGTCTGGATATCCATTGTTCTGATGTCAAGATGTCATGTTTGATAATGATGAGATGCCAGAGTGTTAAAGCTTTGATGTTGCTCAAATGAAAAATGTTCAAATTTTCCAAATTCAGGAAGGACACATCATAAATAATATGAATGCCAAGAGAATTGATCTCCAAATGCCATGTGACGGTGATGATGACGATGCCTAGGAAGGACACATCCTAAGGCATAAATGACATAGTTGGTTATTCAGAAGGACACATCTGAAACATACTGATGTCGAGATGAGTGATCCTTAGATGTCTTATGATAGTAACGATGCCTAGGAAGGACACATCCTAAGGCATGAATGACCGAGACTATCTTTCAGAAGGAAATATCTGAAGATTAACCTAAAGTTGATAGTTTGACAGGTTATGATGATTTGACTTGCTTTGACCGAGTTTGGCCTGTGTTTGACTATATGCTGATATTTTCATGATGATATGATTGACCTGTTGATGAGATTGTCATATTGAAATAACTGATTGTCATGAATTGTTCTTAGGAGTTTACCCATTTGGGAGTGATTCACTTTGTCTCGAAGATATTCTGACGTGTGTGCTAGTGTAGTGTCATGAACCCTAATGGACTGACCTAATGCGGTCTCGGGGGCTCATCGATAGATGGCCTTGCCTATGTCATACACTCAGAGACCTCGTAGTTTGACACGACCAATGACTTTGTCCAAAGGACAGAAGTTTGAATCATGATTTTATTACGACAAACCTAAATGGGTGACTAATGTCTCGAGACTCAAATGTAGTCTTGCCTACGTCTTGAGAACAATGTAGTTGAGACAAATAACAAAAGATCAATATGCCAATACTTTGTGAGGAGATGACCACTAGATTTCGTTCTTGACGATCGATATTTTGTTTGTGGTTTTCTTAAGGATGTTTTTATGATATTTTTGGTCTTTCAAGACTTTACAATGTTTTGAGTCTTTTTTAGGACTTTTCTAGATATTTTTGGTCTTTTTTTAGGAATTTTCACGATGTTTTGGTGCTTTTAAGGACTTTTTGCAATGTTTTTGTCTTTTTTTTAGGACTTTTTACGATTTTTTTAATCTTTTTTCAGGACTTTTTGCAATGTTTTTATCTTTTTTCAGGACATTTTATGATGTTTTTGGATTTTTTTCCGTTTAAGAGGATTGTGACAAATGCATATAATTGATGCCTACACATGAGAATCTAAGGACAAACATGATTGTGCCCCTAGTCAAACTAAATACCAATTGATAGGTGATGACAATGTTGTTTGACATGGGAAGGATGCATCTCGAAACAATGTGAGGACGATGACGATAATGTGACGAAAGTATGGTGGTCTACCGGGCTAGGAATGCAGTCAAGTAAATTTTGGATAATGTGCTTGTATGGATTAGACTCGTTGCATTTGGAATGACTTGGTTAGGACTAGATGGGATGATGATTATCCTTAGACCATTTCACAAGGGAAAGCCAAAACATGTGATAGATATGAAAGGATAGGAGGTGGTCTTGGTAAAGATGGGAGACATGAGACTAAGGGAATTGTCATATGATTTGCAAGGACTATGTCGTATAAGGACAATAAGATTATGACGGTCAATGACATGATGTTTCATGAATCATGTATGACTGAAGGATAGACATGTCAAGAGTTTTCCCAAAACATGATTTATGTGTTACCAGTTTTATGTCAAGACCAAGGTAAGTGGGAAAAATGCATGGAAATGATAGGGCTTAGATGGATGTCAATGTCATGAGGAAGGCATGGGAAAATGAGACGACTTGCCCCCAAGTATAAGAGTCCACATAGATGATTTATTTTACACATGACGCCTATTTGCCAAGGTTTCATCATAGCACTTATCTAGGGTGCCTATTGCCGAGTTTTCACCGTGGACCAAATTTTTTCTCTTTACTATTTTCTTGACTTTTTTTTATTTTTATTTTTTTAGTATCGCAAATGCACATTTGCGAGTTTTCATCAAGTGACAATTTACATTTATCAATTTTTTTTTTTTTTTTCTGATTTTTTGGATAGCCTGGATGCTTTATATGATCACTGACTGTTTTAAATCCACTGATGGTGCCGATGTAGAGACTGGTGCCATAATATGCCAATAATGACCTTGCTGAAGGAGTTGTCTTGTCAGGATCGTAGCACTTGTATACAACTGATCAATGTCATTGTGATCCTTTCTAATACTAGAGTTGGCCTTATCAAAATATGCACATTGCAATAGAGTGCCATGAGAGTCCTTGTGGTAAAGAGTTGCTGCCATGATGTGACGAATTTGTGATGTGGGATTTTTAGACTTTAGTGAAGATGTAGGATTATGACAGAGGATGGTAGATGTGGAAAGGTTTTTTGGATGTTTGGATGAATCACTTTTTATTCTCCAAACTTGGTATGGTGTATGACAGATTTTGAAGGGATGGTGTTTGGAACCAACACTTTTATATTCCTTGATTGATGACCATTTTGAAGGACGTGGAAATGTTTTATATGTGGGAGTCCTCTTGTCTTGTGGCTCCACATTGTGATTAACTTTTGTATTTGACTTGGTGTCTTTGTTTGATCCATCTTTCTTTGGGATCCATTTTAATTTCATTTGTCCACTTGTCCTTTTGTTTGATTCAATGGCCTTTGACATTTTATTTTGATCTTTTGACTTGTAAGACTTTTTTTTTTGTTGGTCCCAAAGGGGAGGTTGATTCATGACAGAATGATGGTTTATGGTGTGGGTGGACGGGGTGTTGGCAACAATTTTATGACAAGGATTTCTCATGGATTCCATTTTGTCGTTTGTATCTAACAAAGTTTCCCCCAGTATCGAGGAGGTACCACTGACATCATTTGATTTGTTGTCTGAGGAATAACCAAGACCTTGATGTCTATAATTTGCCTGAAGCTGTATTGGTTCTAGAATTCCTTGCTCGTGTATGCCTAGTCCTTTGCCTTGATATTGCATGCTTTGAAAGATTCTGTTTGCGATGGGGTATTTATTGTTTTGAAAGCAAGATGCTAACCCATCATGATGTCTATGGACACTATCACTTGTAATATTTTCATCTACAAGAAAGCCTGCTCTGACAAAGATAGATGACCCTAGTTGATAAAGTGTCTAAGCTTCATTGTCATGTTGGACATATTCCTGATTGATATCTTTGGTCTGATCGTGTGACATGTCAAGTTTAGTAGATTTTGTTGGTGCTTCCAAGGCAATGTCGAAGCCATCATTATGTTTAGCATCATAGAGTCCAATGATTTTAGCTATAACTTGATCATATGCAAGCATGTCCCTAGTGGAAGATTCTTGTTCTAGAGGAATATCGTCTATGTGTCCCATGGAGGCAAGTGTCTCATCGTGGGAAGTGTCAATAGTTGAGGCCTTTAGAAGGTCAAAAAGTGTTTGATCATGAATGGTGTAAAGGTCAAGGAGTGGATCATCTTGGATTTCTTGGTCAACAATAGGGTCTTGGTCAAAGATGGGGTTGTCATAGATGATATA
>VDFB02189532.1:0-29073 GCA_007258455.2 Sequoia sempervirens
ATGTGCAATTTGTCTAAGGTAATTCCTATTATTCTTGTTTTCTCTAAAATAATATGGTTTATCATTCTTTTCTCTTCCAAAATGTAAAGTCACTCTATATTTTGGCATATCTTTGAGTTGTGATATAATGTGAGTATGTGGGGACCATTATTCTTCCTAGTGTAAAGACTCTTTAGACTTGGAATATCTTTGGGTTGTGATATGAAGTGAGGATGTGGGGTCTTGTGTGCTATTATTATTCCAAAAGATGAGGAGAAATTATAATAATAAAAATAAATATGTATGCTTTATCCAACATAATGCCTCTAGTTCTTGATTTCTCAAAAAAAAAATGACCTATCATTCTTTGATCATGAAAAATATCTAGACTTGTGTGATATTTTATATTATGTCTATTTAACTTGGTAGATCATATAACCACTTCAAAAGTAGGTTGCAAGCAAGGTATCGATACTTTTGATGAGCTTCACTCCAAAGAATAAATATAGCAAGAGTTTATTCGAATTTAAATAAAAAATAATATACATATGATCATAGTGTGTGGGATTGGATGCTTTATATTAATGTTTATGCTAATTAAATAAATATAGCAACAAAAGTATAAAAAAAATTAGATTAATTATTTTTAATTTTCATAAAATAATTTAGATTAATAGTAGATAGTTGTGGGTATAGACAATTTAAAATTAAATGTTTTGATTATGATAAAACTAGAAAGGCCAGTACCCATTACAAAGTAGCCATTGAGGCAAAAAAGAGGAGGCTTCTAAAAATAGAGACCTCTAAAAGGAAGACTCACGAGGAGTGAGACAACTTAGGACCATTAACAACCAAATATTTTGACCAAAGCAAGGAACTAGATATAGAACAACTACATAGAGAAAAGGAGCTACAACCACAAAAGACCAACCAGAACACAACTGGAAAGGAAAAACCCAATTTAAACCTAGGAGATTATACCGAAGAACACCACCTTGTAGTAGGGGAAAAACTAGCACCTGCCAATTGCTTAAAATGTTGAGCCAAGATCTACGGCCAACGTGCAACAACTTGAGAGTTTTTGGCACTGAACATAAAATAGACCAAAGGGAATAGGAGATCCCTTTCCCCAAACACACCCATCTTGTCAACAAACCCCAACACCACCACCAAAGGAGCACACTCCATGTCAAAAGGAGTAGCAAAGGAGAATGCTAGAAAGAGGGAAGAGAACCACCCAAAACTTCCACAAGAACACTAGGGGTGACAAACCCCCTATTATAGCTCCAAAAAAACTAGCACCAGAGCAAAACCCAAACTCCTTCAACCATTCTTCACCTCAAAAGAAGAAATCCCCACCTCAACAGGGGAAGCCAAGAAGAGCCAAGGTAACCAAATGCAACCCACCAAGGAAAACAAAGCCTAAAACCCAAAGGAATTAGGGGCAGACAAAAAAAAAGGGTGACCCCCACCAATCCAACAAAAAAATCATGGGAACATAAGGAAAATTTTTCCACATCAACCATACCCCAAAGAAGGGTTTCAACATCATCATAACAGCTATTAGCTAGAACCAAAACCCACAAAATAACCTCATAGAATGCTTCCCAGAACTCCACAGAGTCCTAAAAGATAAGATCCAAGATAAAAACACCATCACAACACCATATATTGTAGGAATGGGAATCCACATAGCACAAGGAAAATGCCATAGGGCCAGAGAGAGGAGCACATGCATAGGAACAAAATCCAACATGTCAAATAGAGTAGAGCAAAGGCCTTGAGAGCCATAGGAACAAGCAAAAAACCTTGTACTAACCTGCATTGAAGTCACCATACAAGCCTCAGGCCAAATGAACTTTCCATAGACAAAGTAGCCACTCACAGACATGCAACACATCGACAGAAATCAAAAGCTACACACCAAACCTCCCATGAACCCCCACATTGGAGCCACCCACTAAACAAATACTAGTAGGGAACAAAGCAACCAATGTCTCAACAAACCCAATCACCAAAACCTCAAAGAAACCCACCACCAAGCACATGTAGTGATAGTAGGAAGCAACAAAAAAAAAAAGAACAACCACGATGCAGCCCAGAACGATGACCCACAAACCTGACAAGGCCATGTCAAACAAGAGGATCCACACATGAAGGAATATCCTAATGAAGTGTTGCAAATCCAAAAGAAGAACAACAAAAATGCTAGTGATAGCCACCAACCAATGCCCAAGGAAGAAGCAGTAGACCTAGAAACACAAACTACAACCAGGGCCCAAACCACCGAAAGCCCAAACAAGGGGGCTAGTGATGGGGTCATTGTAATCCCCATCATTTAATTTATCAATCCAAGGTGGTGTCCATGGCCGTCTGCAAGAGAGAAAGTAGAAAACTTGCTTGACAATCTATTCTACTTGCATGAAATAAATCCTATTTGAATGAAAGGAAAATTTGCATGAAAGAGAACTAATTTAAGGAACACTTGCAAGAATTGAAAAGGCTAAACTACTTGACACTTGCTGGAAATGAAAAGTCTTGCTTGAATTCAAATTTATTGTAGAAAGTTGGAAATACATTGCTGGTAATGAAACTAGATCTATTCTATTTCCTTAGGCTGAAACAAGCCTTTCTAATCCCCCTCCTTTTGATCAAATGATTAAATTGTATTTATAGAATTCATATTCTATATCAATCCACTAAGAATGTGGATCCAAGATCCTATTTTTGAGGGGTCCTTTATAAAACTTTAAGAAACTTGAAGTTGCTGTCCTCCATCACGCCATTTTTGTCTCAGTCATTTTCTGATGCATACTGCTCCTTCCCTGCTAAAAATAACACTAAATTCTCAAAAGGGATTTTATATCTTCAAATCTAGTTTCCAAATCATTTTGAAACTTTGAATTTTGTTGAGAAACAAGGGAGATATCATTGTTTTACTAAGACTGTGTTTTTGACTATTTCTGAATGCCTGATTTTTATGAAGTCTTCAGTTCTCCACCTGAATGAAGGAATTATTCTTAACTTTTCTTGAAAAAATAATTGATCATTAACATGAATAAAATTCTATAATCATGCAACAACATTTGAGTGATGTGGTAACTTGAGTTATCTTTGGTGGAAGAAGGAAGAATGAAATTTAACAATTGTGAGAGATCTTTGAACTAACATGAAACAAATACCCATCCCATTAATTTAGGAACGAATGATGCTCCATGATTTTGCATGAATGTGGGAGTGTGCTGGGAGTCTTCTCTATCTTCTCATTACTTCTTCAAATCCTCTAAAGCTTTTAGGAGTTAACTGTCTCAAGTGTAGAGCTCTCTGCTGCAAGTGTCTAATGAAGCTTCTTCTTACCATGAGTTATTTAATAACCAATTTATCTACATTATATCATCTTAAAAACTTCATGGAGACATATTAGAGGAAATTTGGATCACATTTAATTACTAAAAATAAATCAAGCATTTACTTTATATTCTACTTTAAACAAGCTAAAGAACTTTCAATCATCACTCAAATCCACTTTAACATTAATGCATTAAGAAGAAAAAGATGATTTTATTTGATAAAATATGAGACAATTTATGGTCTCATCATTTCCCCCACACCTAAAATGTTGCAGGTCCCTCTGCAACTCATAATGAGCCTTCAAATTTAATAAATTCATCATTTTTTAGTAGTTTCTCTGGGTAGCTCTTGAAAGCTCCTGAGAGCTCCTGAGGGCTCTTGAAGCTCCTAAAAGCTCTTGAATAGTTCCTGAAAGCTCCTAAAAGCTCCTGAAACTCTTGAAAGTTCTAAAATAGCTCCAGAACACATTCCAAAATAGCTCTAGATAGGTTCAAACTACTCCTTAAATCTTTAGAACTGCTTTTAGATTTTTTTTTCTTCTTCTTTTGAGTGGATTGAGTAAAATGAAGGAACTTTAAGTTGAATAAGAGTAAAATAATAAAGTAAATACCTAAGTTTATCCTAGTTTTCCATGTAACCATCATGCATGAGTTGTAGTTCACTTTCTCCATGCTCCATGTAAATAATTTCTTCAACTTTTGAGAGTTGTAACTTGATCTTTTGCATTGAATACCAACTTAGATTGCTTCATCATTATTTTTGCTACACTAACCAGTCATCCATAATGAAAAAGAATTTTCTACAAGTTTTTAGAGCAGCAACTTGCATAGAAAATTACATGGTTACACCCTAAGAGAAGAGGAAATAGCATGTGCAAAGCACTTATTTGCAAAAATCAAATCTACCCTAACCTACTCTACTTAATGATGTAAAGAGGTTATACATAACCATTGACTGGCTCTGAAAAATATCTTCCCTTTCTCAAAGTATGTTTCCATGCATTCAATTTTTTGAGAGAAGAGAATAAAAAGAAGATGAATTTTTTTTTGAAACTCAATGCTTCGCCTTCCTTTTTAGTGGAAACCTTCTTCATGATTTCTGATTCTAGAAAATACATGGGATGATTGGAGAGATCTTGCAATCTTTCCTTATGATCTATTGCATGCATGACTGGAAACAATTTCTTGTTCTTCAAATCTCTGATTGGGCAGCCCTCGATTGACTTCGAAAATCTGATTGGGCAGCCATTCTTGGACTTTGAAGGTCTCCAAATAAATCTCCTTTTTGCAAGTTTTTGTAATGAAGATAAGATCTCTTCATTGTATTCTACACCTTTTGCAAGCAATAATCCATCAATTATTTCCTTAAAGAAACATCCTTTGCTAGGATTTGGAGTGATGGTCCTCCAACTAAGTATATTTTGAAATAGATAGGGGGTTTTCTCTTTAGAATTGGTATTTTGGGGGGGTTTTGAGAGACAAATCTTTCTTGAGGAACTTCTAAATCTAAAAGGCTTCCAAACTAATTTTATCCCTTCCATAATGACACCTATCCCCAACAATGGCACCAAAAATGATGGGGTCATTGTAATCCTCATCATTTAATTTATCAATCCAAGGTGGTGTCCATGGTTGTCTGCAAGAGAGAAAGTAGAAAACTTGCTTGAATATGTATTCTACAGTCTATTATACTTGCATGAAATAAATCCTATTTGCATGGAAGGAAATTTTCATGAAAGAGAACTAATTTAAGGAACACTTGCAAGAATTGAAAATGCTAAACTACTTGACACTTGCTGGAAATGAAAAGTCTTGCTTGAATTCAAATTTACTATAGAAAGTTGGAAATACATTGCTGGTAAATGAAACTAGATCTATTATATTTCCTTAGGCTGAAACAAGCCTTTCTAATCCCCCTCCTTTTGATCAAATGATTACATTGTATTTATAGAATTCATATTCTATATCAATCCACTAAGAATTTGGATCCAAGATCCTATTTTTTAGGGGTTGTTTATAAAACTTTAAGAAACTTGAAGTTGCTGTCCTCCATCACACCATTTTTGTCTCAGTCATTTTATGACGTATATTGATCCTTCCCTGCTACAAATCATGCTAAATTCTTAAAAGGGTTTTTAGATCTTCAAATCTAGTTTCCAAATCATTTTTAATTTTTGAATTTTGTTTAGAAACGAGGGAGATATTGTTGTTTTACTAAGACTATGTTTTTGACTATTTTTGAATGCCTATTTTTATGAAGTCTTTAGTTCTCCACATGAATGAAGGGATTATTCTTCACTTTTCTTGCCGTAATCATTGATCATTAACATGAATAACATTCTATAATCATGCAACAACATTTGAGTGATGTGGTAACTTGAGTTGTCTTTGGTGGAAAAAGGAAGAATGAAATTTAATAGCTGTGAGAGATTTTTGAACTCTACATGAAACAAATACCCATCCCATTAATTTAGGAATGAATGGTGCTCTATGATTTTGCATGAATGTAGAAGTGTGATGAGAGTCTTCTCTATCTTCTCATTACTTCTTCAAATCCTTCTAAAGCTTTTAGGAGTTAACTGTCTCAAGTGTAGAGCTCTTTGCTGCAAGTGTCTAATGAAGCTTCTTCTTACCATGAGTTATTTAATGAACCATTTATCTGCATTATATCATCTTAAACACTTCATGGAGAAATATTAGAGGAAATTTGGATCACATTTAATTACTAAAAATAAATAAAAAATTTACTTTATATTCTACTTCAAACAAGCTAAAGAACTTTCAATCATCACTCAAATCCACTTTAACATTAATGCATTAAGAAGAAATAGATGATTTTCTTTGATAAAATATGAGACAATTTATGGTCTCATCAACTAGCAGTGTGGAACAAACAGTCACCAAAAGAGCAGCCAACACCTGAGACATAGGAGGAGCAACAAAAACCCTTAGTGCCATTTGGATCTTCATCCCCATTGCCAAAATCATCTTCCTCATTCAAGAAAACCCCTCCACGTGAATTCCCCCTTCCGCCTCCGCCTCCGCTCTCCATAGATTTTTTTTTTAAAGATTGGTATGTTTCACAATGAGAAATATTTAAACTTAAATGTTAGTTTAAGACAATATAATAAATAAGGTGTATTTAGTTTTAGACCTATATAAAAATAATCTTGATATAGATTCTAGAATTTTGATGACCATATATTTAAAATGATCTTTCTTTATTTAGAAAACATCTATAGACTATTGTAGAGTTTTTCTTTTGTAAAAATTGAATCTAGATTTGTAGACTGCTTCTACATTAATGGATATGATCCAAAATCTATATGCTTTTGCTTCCTAATTTTCTTGATTTGCTACTTTCTACTATGATCTAATGAATGGTTGTATTTATGGATAGCTTTAAAAAGATATTGATCACTCCAAGATACATTCTGTTAAGTCAACCTCCAAAAAATATTGGTTTTTATAGCTATGCAAATAATTAAGTTCTAGAATAGTTAGCTACTATATTACATTGTCTAACTACTGTTGTCTTCCTAGTAATGATGCATATATTAAATTGTTCTCCCCTGTATAAGTATTGTCTATATTCATCAAGTGATTATTGAGTATTAATCCTTGTATGATATTAGAGAGGGGAAGGATCCTATGGAAGGTTGAAGTGTGCAAGAGCTATGAGACAAGGCAATTCAAATTCGAATAGGTTGGGCTAGAGATTATGAGACAAGGTGGTTGAGATTTGTATAGGTCGGGTTAGAGCAATGATGAGAGTTGATGCTACTATTGATCTTCCTGAATGGTCTACATGTGTTTGTTTTGGCTTCTGAATCATTGCAATAAGTTTGTGTACTGCTTGCATCTAGTGATTGCAGAGTGTTTATGGGGCCACTTGCCTTGTGGTAGTTGTTTGTGTGATACAATAATACACCCCTCTCAAATGCCTTCCCTACATATCCGATGTAAATATTAAACAAGAAGAGAAACACATAAAAAAAAAGAAAAATAGACAAGACAAAGAACAAATACAATATTTATGTGGTTCACCAAAACTAGCTATTTCCATGGGAAAGTAGGGAATAATCTCTATTAATAGTTATAAGATACATGGTATGTACTCATGTATTTATACAAAGCTCTTCGAATACAAAGAGATTGGGAGAATATGAACAGTCATGTGACCATTGGGCTTCACATCCCAACAATCTCCCCCATGAAGTTGAACTGACACAACCATGCACTATGTCATCCTTGCATTTCCAATCTTATCTTCACATCACAACCAGGCCAATCGAAGATTTTAGTTTTTCTAGACTTTGTTCATGGACACTTTAGATTAACCTTCTCCATGCCAAATAAGAGTTAACAAAATATGCTCTTACTAATTTCTCAGGAACAAACTTTCCCATCGAAACAATACTTTCTACTGGTTCAAAAAAAACTCCTCCATCCAAAGAAGAATCCTTGAACAAAAACAAAATACAATCACCTTCTGTGCTTGTATTCCCTACATCATCTTCAAATACTACCCATTTCAGGGCCTCTTCCTACATTACATCTGCATAGGTTCGAACAGTGACATCTGGGATTTTATCCTTTCCGACGACCATTCCAACTAGGCTAATGCATTCCATAGCCTTGGTACACAACATACAGTTAGTTTTTTTTGGTAGCATTTAGTAATATGGCTTTCAAATAAGACATAACTGCATCATAACACATCTCAGTGAGAAGCTCTCTATACTCCTCCACTATCTCTACCCACAACTCATACTCTATCTTCAACTGCCTCCTTTCTAGAATATTTGCCAAAATATCGAGGGCTTTGGGCACATCATTCTTCAAAACCTTGGCATAATAAGTAGTCTACTCCTTGGAAGTGTAAGCATTGAGGTGGTGTCCCATGTTCTTGATCTCCTCCTTGAGAACCCTAGCGGAGTGCCTCTTGGTCCCCTTGAAGATCATGTGCTCCAGGAAGTGCGCCGTTCCCTTGAAGGAACTATTTGTTCCTTCCACTCCAATTACATCATCTACATATGAAAGAGGAATTGATTTGCCACCCGTGAAGCGTGAAGGACTCCATGCAACAACCATAACAATTTTCCTCCAGACTTGTCCAATGATTTTCCATCACATTCCATAAGAGGTGGAAAGTCTCCCCTTGTTCTCTTTCTTGAAGACTAAGGATTTTTTCAAAAGGATCTGCCAATCCTTTCCTTCAACTAGACAACTCTTCTTCCATCCAGTCTACTTCCTGATCCTCTTCATCATTGTATGAACTGAAATCTTCCAATCTAGCCAGGGTCATCTTTCCATGATGAGGGATGTTCTCTGAGAGATTGGCAATGAGATGCTACTCCAAAACAACATAATCATAGCACCCATAGAGCTCTTCCATGAAACAGTTCGGGATAGTAAAAAACTGAAACCCCTCTGCTAATTTCTCATTAACATATCTACCAACATCTAACATACACAGGTAGCTCCCTTTTGTATTGCTTTGGGAACCAATATCACGAGGAAGAGAATGAATAAAGGAGGGTTGCACTTGCAAAATTTTATCCATTCTTATAGGTCCTAATGTTGTTTTGGGTGAGATTTTTGTTTCTTCCCAAATGGATACCTCCTCTGCAATGTTTGTTATGGTGGTCACTTTTTCCTTGGGCTCCTCGGCAGGCACATCTTTGGTCTCGACTGTCAGTTTCTCCTTTGGAGGAGGATTTTCAAATTAATTTTCTCTCCTTACTTTTCTCAGAGGAATCCATCTCTTCAACTTCTAGAATTGGAATCTGATACATGGCCTTGGAACGTCTATCATTACCATGATCGATGGAACCATCATTCACACTGTTAAAATACTTCTTAGACCACTTCTCTATTATTTATTTTTCTCATCAATTCCTAACTCGATAAAAATAGTATCGAGCTCATCCAATTCCTCCTTCAGTTCTTTATTTCTTTTCTCTTCAGAAAACTCCCATTCTTTTATAAATTTCTCTTTTTCCTTCTCCATACAGATAATTCGCTCTCTCAGCATCAAAATATCCTCCTTTAGAAATACAATTTCTTTGCTTAGATGTTCCTCCCAATTCTTGACCTCTTCCTTAGGTTCATCTTCACTCACCTGGTACTAGACTGCATCCTCCTCTCCCAGGGAGGCATCCTCCTCATCTCAGAAGGAAAAATCCATAGTCTCTCCTTCAACCAGTGATTGCTTCAAACCCTCTTCTTCAGCCAAATCCAAACTGCCAAGAAATTCTTTAATGATAGAATCAACCTCATATCATCAACTACAAAATTAGTTATACCCATTAAAATATATGGGAAGTACTGAGAAGCACAAAATGAGAAACCATTATCCAATTCCCAAATTTCACCTTGTTCTTCTATAGCTTCCATCTCTGCTCCTTGGTTCTAACCAACAACTCAACACTTCTCCATAGCTCTAATACCAATTTTAAGTATTAAAAAAGTAGAGAAACACATAAAATAGAATAAAAATAGACAAGACAAAGAACAAACACAATATTTACATGGTTCACCAAAACTAGTTACATCCACAGGAAAGCAGGGAATAATCTCTATTAACAGTTATAAGATACATGGTCTGTACTCATGTATTTATACAAAGATTTTTGAATATGAATAGTCATGTGTCCATTGGGCTTCACATCCCAACATCCGACTCCACTGAGAAAAATAGATTTGTAGCCCGTACATGTAATAGTGCTATGATGGAAGAGACCTGAGGTGATAATGTTGAAGTCTAGAGATATTATGTTATTGTATATGTAGAGGCATTAATAAAGACATATGTAGATGTGTTAGAGAAAATACTGTTGAGATCTATCCTATCTTTCTTACAAATCTTCAACTTGATTTGAAGGGTTGTGCAGTATGCAACAATACAAAAAAATGATAATATTAATGACAGTGCAAGCTTCTTAGAATTTGTTTCTTTTTTCTCCTTCACAATGGGGGAAGAGACATAAAAGTGAAAGCATGATGTGGGGGATTTCCTTGGCATTATAATAATGGAGCATGGATGTGACCACTACAAGAAACCATGCAACATAAAGGTGCCATTTGCTAGATCCACAAAAGTGCCACGAGTTTTCTAGATACAAAATAGAAAGGGTCAATTTCTCTCTATGTGATACTAAGGAGAGAGTAAAGGTAGGTTAGAACTGTGAAATCAATATGCATCATAATTGTTCTATTTTTTTTGAGTGAAATTAAGAAGAAGATGTGCATTCTAATGGTGATTCTAGATGCTGGTAAGACTACTATATTGTACAAGTTGAAACTCAATATTATCATTACTTCCATTCCCACTATGGTTTCAATGTTGAGACTATTGAGTTGTAGGATGTTCTTCTAGTCTTTGCAAATAATGCCATATGTTGTATGCATATGGAAAAAATTGATGAAACTAATATAATGCTAATAAAAGATTTGAATAAGGATGTCAAGGATATTAATATTCTTGTTAATCTAGTGCTTTGAAATTTTTTGTTTGGGAAAACTAGTTGTTTAGTTGAAATTGTACCATCAAGAACATTTTCATATCAAGCACATGCCTTTGTGCACTAGTATGTTGGTGAGGGTATAGAAGAAGGAGAGTTATTGTGAGGAAAAGAGGATCATGACCCACCAAGTTTCTTTGCAAGAGAAGATGTAACTCAAATTCATTTTATGAGTATTGTAAGATGTCGATCAATTTATATATGTTCCTTGAGATGTGCCAATCAAATAATCTATCTTCTTACTTCTAGTGTTTGGGAAAGTGCATTCCAAAACATTAAAACAATTGCTAAGTATCTTGTAGATGAGTTGAGATTGAGCATTTTGTCAAGGAAAATTGTTGATTAGTTCCTTGCATGTTAATTGGAGGTTGGTGGCACTAGAGTGTTGGTTGTTTCTAATGAACCAAACTTAATCTTATTAGTTATCTACGAATTTTCCAAAATTTAGTGATCAACAACTGTGAGGATTGGCCAACGAATAGGTGAAAGCTTGCTAGGATTTCCCTCTGCACTTTGGGCTCTGCAAAACCCGGTAGGGTGATCCATAAAATGTGTATTATGATACTCTTGTGCCAATTATCACATACATTGTAATTCAAATAGATAATTCTCCTTTAATTGTTTAACAAATAAAATACCTCAAAGATCTGGCAAATATTCATGGTAACATCTAACTTAAACATGAGAAAATGACATACATTAAGCTTGACATACATTCATATAGGAATTTGAGATTAAAGTTGATTTAAATGTAGTTGTTGTGAATGATCTAAGAGATTGCAACTGTAAAAAACCAGTACCTTATCCATTAGGTGGAGAATCCTAAACCTCATAATTGAAAACATACAATAGTATTAGTTCTATCATTACAATGCCTATTAATGATTCCTTACACCATTAACACCAAAGACTTGACCAGTAATACTTAGTGATCCATTCACACAATTGCATAAATCTTCATTCATGTTAATACAATTTAACTCATTCTTTGAATAAGAGTACTAACATTGAACAAACATTCAAGGAAAGACAAGAATATGAATAACATAAATATTTGATCACTTATATTCAAAATAGTATGCAATATTTACAGTGGAGAACAATGGTCTCGAATATCTTGCCATTTATTTATGAAAAGATGGCAATACTGCTATACATTCACCATTAGAAAATTCAGTAACTCATAGAACCTAAAATAAGACTCAACTCTATTAACAAAACTTGTTACAAAATTTCCCTCTAACATCAATCTGCTAGCAACCCATACAAATGTCCTTGAATTCTCTCTTATAAGAACAAGGGAAAAAAAAAATCTTTGGGATAAATTGTACACAAGTCATGTATTCATTTGAAAATAAGTTACATCCAAAGGCAGTTATATTTTCCCAAATATGAAGTATGTCTTGAGGATCATGATGGACCAAAAGTGGCAATATAGTGGGTATGTGGTTGAAAATTTTTTTTTTTTTTACACTAAAATTGATGAAATGAAAAGGGTTTTTAAAGGATATTTTCAGCTTTCCACAATATAAATTATGTTTTACTTTGAATTTAATGAGTGAATTATTATTCATTTTCTATTCAAATTATGACTAAAGTCCTAATTGATAGGTTGATTGAAAAACATCTATAGCTTTCAAGCGGTATCACATTTTTTGAATCCAAAATATCGTCACATTCTATGCTTTGAATACTATAGGATTAAAAAAAATAAAAATGAATTTCATAAAGTTTTGACAAGTTAAGGTGGTCAAACATCACGAGTTTATATTTTTAAAAGTTTAATAAAAAATTCATAATTAATTATTTACTTGGAAAAAAAAATTACAAAAATATGCATCACATCGGACATGTGTCCTCTACTTATATATAAAATATTATTAAAAAATATTATCATTTTATTGTGGTTGGGGTGGTGTTGAGGCACCTACTTCTTATTTTTCCCTGAAATTTAAGTACCATTGCATTGAAATTTCAAATATTCACCAAATAGATTTATTTATTTTTAAACAAACCTAGTAGTTTAGAAACTACATTCAATTTTCTAGAACCCAATTCTTACATAGATTAAATAACAAGGGAAATGTCAGTTTTGGATAAATTTACACGTCATTTTTCATTTTGCCCTAAGTTACATCCAAAGGCAGTTATGATTTTCCCACATATAGCGGGATCAATTCATATAAGACAAAAAATACTTCCATTTGCTAATGAAGATTCTCTCGCCTTCCAAAAGGCCCTTCAATTGGTGTAAAATAATCCTTTCCACAAGCCAAGCACTTACTCCATGTGCTCCAAAATTTGTAGAGGAAAAGTATAATTGTGAAGAAGAGAATATACCTGTGTAACTCCACATTTGCATTCCTTGTCATCATTTTTGAGCTTGAGAAAGTACAATATTTGAACGTTGATATATCCAAGGCCTAATCTGCACTAGTTCTAGGCCATGTATTGCACTTCTCCTTACTGAAACTTCATTGTTGCAGACAATCAACCAAAATTGCAGTCATCAATCCCCACTTGCAATAGCTCATATGTCCAAAATGTCAATATAATTGGACTTCCAATATGCAAATCCCTCCTCTGTTGGCCAGTCCAATCCCTCCTCCTATGGGCTATACTTGACCACCACCTAGTTTTCCTCTTTGTCAAAATTTTCAAGAAAAGCTCCTGTATGCATGAACCTATCCATGCTATTCTTTAGCATATCCAAATCTACCCCATCAGATATCAATTTTCCCTGAGTAGATATAACTTGACTGGCCTAATCTTTCCATTCTTGTAGGGACTTAACTTCACCCTTCCCCTTCAAAATGTCTAGAAGGAGACCAAAATTCCAATCATCAAACTTCTTAACTAGTTCCCTAATTTTCACTTTAAAGGGCTCAATCAACCCCTAAGAACCTGTTATATCAGTTATAAATCTTAAAGTTGGAAGGATCTTTGAAGGTCTATCTACATCATGAGAGGATGCAACAACCATATCCCTCAACATTTGTGCTCTTGGGATCCACTTATCCATTAAAGGAGTAGTAATCTCCTTATCTCTATCAAGATTTTTAATGGCATCAAACATTAAAGAATAATTAGCATGAATACTGATTAGTCTTTGAACTCTACTCCCTTATTTAAGTGCTCAAGCACTATTGTCACAATCTTCATATTATTCAGCTGGACAAGATCATCTAGCCTATCTTCATAGTTTTTTAGCTTCTCCATCAACTCTTCTTTGGTAACCTCCTCAGTTTGAGGGACATTTGACATTTTAGGAGCTGATTGTGCAATTTTCACATCTTCTGATTCAATGGGAGTAACCTCAACTTGAGTTTGAGGTGGTGAAATAATTGGAGAAGAGGGAAGAAAAAAATGTAGCTTGAGAGTTTCCAGGTTGCATAGACAAAAACCATTGCTTCCATAGAGTCATTATTGTTTGCATTTGTGCCACTTTTTGCTAGTTGAAGTTGTACTCAATCACCATCTCATTATATTGAGTCCTAAACTTATCCCTTATGTTACACCCCAATTGTGTAATTACTATTTACTATTACTATGTAGGGTAAAATGTGAATGTAATGTGAATTATGAAGATGAATGAATTATGCTTGCACTTTGTTATCAAAATAATTATGAATAAATGTTATCTCATTTAATGATATGTGAAGAAATGGATATATGTGAAATGGATTGTTATTGAATTCTAACTATGAGATATATTACGTGTAATGCATATTTTGTTGAATATTTGACTACCTTGGGCATATTTTGAGAATGTGGATGCAGGTATGTGTTCATTCCTCCAAGCAGAGGGGAAGTATCTCTCAAGAGAAGATCTTGGTTGGGTATCCAGTAACGTAACCTATTTGAACTTACACCCACTCACAATATAATAATTGAGTCGATTTATTATGATGGAGTAGGTAAGTCATCCTTAGTTGATGTGTCTACATTAGTAAGAGTCTTGTTTACTATTGAATGCATTATTGGGTGATGTTTATCTATTCGAGCTTGTGAGTCCTTTCTTATGTTACTGTGCTTGATTGTATGGTTGAATGAGTGTTTGGGATTTATGCATATATGCAAATGTTGGCATACACATATGATGGATATAATGGGATGTCCATATGAGTACGACAACATAAATATATGCATATATCTTTATAAATAATAGATATGATTCTATAGTCATGTAGGCCATGATCATTCGGATAATGAATGGATCATTTGACCATCATGTTGATAGATAATATATATATGTTTGTATATATATATAAATACACACATAAGTGTAAATGCTTAATAGAGGGGCGTGTATACATATATATATAGATATATAATATATATTATTACTATGTGATTGCTATCTTATTTATATTGAATGTATGTGTACTTGGTTGTCATGGATATGTATAAATATATTAGTATATATATACATATACAGATATATATATGATATAACATTAATGCTATTTGATATATATATGTGTATGTATATGCACACACACACACATCTATATATATATATGTTAATATAAAGTAGAATATATATATATATATATATATATATATATATATATATATATATATATATATATATATATATATATATATATATATGAATGCATATTATATTAGTGAAGCATTGTAATTTACATAGTGCATTGGATACTGTAAAGTTCATACTGTAGCTTTGACCAACATTTTAAATACTTCATTATATGAGCATTAGGAGCATTGACCATAAGCAAATAAGTGAGAAGGAGAAATATCTTAATCCAAAGAACACCCTTGCTTAGTGAAAAGCACATTGTGAAGTGGCGTGTGGAATAAGGAAACATTAGAGGTAGTTTATATACTACATATATAAGCAATGATTTTGGGCCGATTTATGAGCAAAGGACGATTTGTATATAGAATGTTGCAAAGTATTTATACATAGAATGTTGCAAAGTATTTATACATATATCAAGTAAAGAATGGAGGTTGTTATACCTAAGTAAATGCTCTAGTCGATTCAAATAAAATACAACACAATAGTGGATAACAACCAAAGAATAAGCCATTCCCTCATTGCTTGTAACACATAAAGCTTAGAAGATAAAATCAACACATGATATACAACAATAAGACACGTTTGACCATGTAGATAATATGCAATCAAATCTAAAATGTAAGGAGGATAAGACTTGGTTGACACCTTGTATGGAGTTGTATTTGACTTAGTAAACTTCTAAATGCCATATCATTGAGTAAATATCAATAGTTGATAAATGCGTACAAGATTATGAACAATAGGTCAATGAATTAGTCAAATCATTTAATGAGGTGAGTCGACTCATGCTAGACTAAGTCGATAGGAGTTATGTGTTGCATATTTGATATTGAATGATTCAAATATGTAGTAAACCCCACCTTATGAATCCTATTTGCTGTAGGTGTTCATTGTGAAGGAAATTCAAATTACTCCTTTCTATCATGTGTTGATTTGAAATAGTCTCTTGTTGCTATCAATCAGTGAAGTCAATTTGTAGCTTTTCTTAGCTAAGTAAGTTCTTATTTATCCACCACCTTTTAGCTAATTCTTGTGAGTGTCTATGCATGGTGATTGTTTTCAACACTCATGCCTATTCTGTACGATGAGAGGTCTCCAATATGTTGTATAAATAGTAGAGAAAACTAACTTGTTTGGGATGCATTCCTTAAAGAAAGTTTCTGCATTCTATTTGCATTATTTTGCTATAAATTGAGAGTGATATTTGAGCATTGGTGAGATTATTTTATCATATTGAGAGAAGTATTTTGGAAACTTGTGAGTTAGAGGTTATTGTGACTTTGTGGGAGAGATCGAAACTAAGCTAGCTACAATTCTAGGAAAGCTGTGTTGCAACCAATCAATTGGATAATCATTAATAGGCATGAGGATAATTCTCCTTTATTTGTCTTATTTTTTGAATCATTTTTTCATGAATGCTTTGATTAGTCTATTGTGAATGTTTGTAATTAGGGGGAAAATAGTATTGCTTTGAAAAGGAATTAGAAGCTATTTATACTATTTGTACAATGCTTGTATGTACTCAATAGTAGGAGGATTGTGTTTATCATAAGTATTACATACTAGATATGATTAAACTTGGGTAGACTAAGGGTTTCTCATAACTCAATTATTTGATTATAATAGATAGCTAGTGGGTTACTTCTGGGTTGAGAGGTATAGTGAAACCTAGTGAGTTAAAACTACTGCTTGATTAATAGTGTTAATGCACACTTAAATACAAAGTTATCGTGATTGACAAGAGTAGACCAACCATTGCATTTTGGGAAATGGTTATTTTTTAGGTAACAGATTTACCTATGGGAGGAAATAAACTAAGCGTAGTATATGAATGGTCATAGAACAAACTAAGCCATAGTAGTGTATGTGAATGTGAGGACTATCACTCAAAGTACTGAGTGAGAATACCTTGGCCAAGGTAGTGTAAGTTTCCACTGTTTACACTGTCATTTCACCATGTTCCTTGTAAATATTCTAGTTCAGGATTTTTCATACTTGTAGGTGTAGCTACCATATGATTAGGTTATAGTTTTTGGAATACAACACTAAGCTCAGATAGGAAATTGTTATGAGGTTTCCTAACCAATCTATTTTTGAAAGGGTAGGGCCATCTAACCTACGAGGTAGATGTGTGGGGGACCACCTTTAAGTTCGTGGTTGGAAAAAAAGCACTTGAGTGATGCTTCTCCTCATTAGTCAGAAGTCGAGGTTTGAAGATGTTTGTGATAGTATCAGGGACAATTGGAGCATTTTCACCCATGAGCAAGGACATTCAAAATGTATGCACTAATGCGGTGACATCGATAATAGTTTGTATATCTATTGCCAGATGAAAATCTCAAGAGCTATGCACATGTCATGTACCAATTTATATGGAAGAATGTAATCATAAATGATATACTTGAGTTCATTCAATATGATATCTATGTTTTGAGAAGATTTGTAAAATTACATTGGAATGCAATGACAATTTCGAATTAATGCTATTTCAATTATACATGTAATTTGTACATTATGGGAAGAAAAATTATTGTTGCTATGTTTTGACATCATGGTTTATCACTTGTGGTGAAGACATTAGAAATTTTACTATGAAGAACATGGGGGTTGTTAAATATGGTATCAAAGCTACTGGTTTCAACTTTGGAACCTATGAGCTCATTACGTAAGTGTTACGTATACCTTATCAGAAGATAATGGTAGAAAAGTTCTCATGCCAAGATGGCAAGAGGAAAGAACTAAGAGAAATAAAAAAGAATATTAGATTCCTAGAAACTTGTTTAAGTTTGGGACTAGCTAGGAGTCATCCCTAGAGTTAGGAACTCCTAAACTAACAACTTATTTAATATATTCCATTGGATTGCAGAGGATTATGCAATTGAGTTATGTAGGAAGGCTAGGAAGTATAACCAATATATACCTTCATCCTATGAAATAGATATAAAACTACGAGGGATAGAGAGGATTTAGAGAATCTCCCTTATTGATAGCAACCTATAGCTTCAAAGAGTCAAGGATTCTTGGATTTAGTAAGAATACTATGAATCTATGAGTATGCATTGTTGGAATAATTTGGATCATAGAAAGTCAATTGGAGAACTCTTGAATTGAATCTAATTTCTATGCAAGGCTAGTAACTTGTAAGAAAAGAAATAGTACCTTAGGAATAAGGGAAAAGACTAGAGTGGTCAAAGAAAGAAGTAATAAATTAAGTGGAGATGGTTTCACTTACCAAAATTGATGATAACAATTTGGAGTTTGATTGGGATGAGAAAAAGAAACCAAGCAACCTTAGAGTGTTTAAAGTTACAATGTACCAAGAGTTGGGACCAAGTCCCTTGGAGAGGTAAGTGTGGGAGAGAAGTCTGAAAAGGTAAATTGGGTTGACCTAACAAAGGTTTGGATAGTACATAGTTTGGTTTGAGTATAAGTAGAACTCACCAATGTGTCAAAAAAAACCAACATATGTTTAGAGGTTCCAAAATAAAATTGAATGCCGTGTGACATTGTATGTGTCAAATCAGCGAGGAAGTTGTAAAGGAAACAACATTGTAAGTTGAAGGTACATCAACAAAAGAGGCTATGTGGGTATGAATGTTCCTCCCACAAAAAAAGGATATTATTGGAAAGAGAATTGGAATATTAGAGAGCCTCTTAGATGGTAAGGTTGCTAGTTATTCAATAAGATCTTTTTTGTTAGCGATCCAATTAATGAATCTATGAGATAGAAATTAACAATGAATCTAACTTTGGGAAAAGTATATTCAAGGTATTCCATTGAGGTAAGAAAAGGAAATAGAAAGCCAACAACAAGAAATGAAAAATCATTTCGAGAAAGCAAAATGTTTTCTAGGAGTTCAACCTTGAGTTGAACAAATATTGTGGAAACACTAAGGGGGGAAGGAAAGAGTAGGTTGACTCAAATAAAGTACCCCACCTAACAAAAATCATGAATAAATTTTTGATTTGGAAGAACTTTTGAATTCTTCGTAAGTCATGATGTCCATAAAGTCATGTATAGCAAGACCACAAGGATAAGGTATGGGAATTTTTGGAGAAAAATAGTGGAAAGTTCAAGAGTTGTGAGCTATTATCACACCATACAGGTTGCATATATATTGATTGTAAAATAAATTGCTATTATTATTGATTCCTTAAGGAAAGGATATGTAGTTTACTTGATCATTGTATATGAGATAGGCAAGGGAAGATCTAAATTAATTGTTATTTACAAGGAAGCACCTTACTACTCCTATTGTTTTTGTGGGAATTAGCTATTATTGATCTAGTTATAGATAGATAGACTATGTGTATAGTGCGAGATATGCCAATGTCATGAAGCGACTTGACACTATTATCTAACTATGATAGAAAACCATGGGGATGATAAGGTTTAGCTATAAATCCATAGAGATGGTATGAAAGATAATGCAAGATGTTACACTATGCAACCACATTGATTATCTTTACTTGATTGATCATTTGATCATGCTTTATACTTGAATAAAACCATAGGTTTATGATAACCTATATGGGGTGAGAAGTTCATTTGATTAAAGAGTGAAACCTTAGGTTAAGTTTTACCTATTGGGTTGGGAAATGTACATGACTACTCATTGATACCTATAGGTTGGGGATAACTTACTTGGTTGGGATGTACATTTGGTCTTGATTGGAACATATAGGCTTAGAGTAATATATATAATTAGACTATTCATGGGTTGATAACTTTATCCTAAGATAAGGGTATATAGTAGTTGAGACTGACCTATGTGATTAAGTGAACCACTTGAGCTAATGAGAAACATTCATTCTTGGTAAATTAGGTATGCAAATAAATTTGAATCAACATGATCGAATGAGGATTAATACTCAAAATTAGTACCGATGCTCATTGGAAAAGATAGATTGAGCTGAAAATTGGATTACAATTTTTGAAATGACCCAAGGATGAAATAAATACAAGTTGTGGATGTCCTAAGATAAAGGATATTTTTCTCAACAAAGTGTCTAACTATTATTATTTGGGAATTAAATGTGGCATGAGTCCACAAAATAGGTTTTTACTTAGTCAAAGAATAGACTATAATGGGATGTAAAAGATCCTATGTACCCAAAATTTTGGAGGATTAAGGGGTGAAATGAGGAAATTAATGTCAGAGTTAGGACGTTTGAATGAAAAAGTTATTTGTTGAATGAGGAACCACAATAATATGAAAAAAGGAGTAAGATGTTGTTGAGTATATAGCAAGATAATATCTAGTGTGTCAAAAAATGTAGATAGGATGTCATCATTGGTAGGATAGGTGTACTCACTTGAGATTCCAGAGGGGGAGTGGTAAAACAAAAGACAATTTAACCTATCTATGTCAACAGAAGTGACATAATGTTGTGGTTGACAAACTCACCAAGGTAACCAATGTTGGTTGGAAACTTGACTTATGGGATTTTTGTCCTAAATAATATATTGTGTGAGGTAGTTACTTAGTAATATTGAGAAGGATATCTCTGTTGTGAATGAGAAAATAATGATATGGTTCTGTGGACCATGATCATACTACGAGACATTCAGTTGAATGAATGCACAATATATATTATTGTAGCCAAATAGGTAAAAGAGGAAAACCAAATCTTAAATGATTTTTTGAGTACCTATAAACTTATAACATTGAGGTTTGATCTATTTTATGGAAAGGAAGGTTGAAAACTCTATTAGGCTGAAATAGGCTAAGAAATAGGGTTAACCTTAGAATTGATAGATTGCAAAAAATGAGTAATAGATTGAAGAGATCAATGAAAATTTGTCGATACAAAGCTTAAGTATGAAGTAGTATTGGAATTGATAGGTGTCCAAGAGAAATTTTGTGCTCAAGGTAGAAAAGTGATCAAGATAATTAATTTTGGTTAAAGAAAATAGATAAGAGATGGGCGGACTTGGCTTTTGATTTGGCTAAAGGTGTAAATACGAAAGGGAAGGATGAGACCCATGGTGTAGTGCACAATGCACCGTTATTCCTTTTCTATTTGGATTATACTAAGGATAAATTCGTGGGACAATGAGAATGTGCTTTCCAGTCACTATAGTATAGATGTCATGTGTTATTCAGATACTATTATACATGAGATGTACATAAGAGATATAATGAATACAACACATAAGCTCTTTAAGAGAGTATGTGTGAGGAAAACAAGTTTTTCTTATGCGATAGCAAGGACACTCGATGCAAGGTCTAGGAAGGAAAAGGTTGCAAGGAGTGATGCTACATAGGATGAATTTTTTTATAAATCTTACATATTTTGGGAATGGTAAGTAAAAAAATTATTTGATTTATCTGTATGTTAAAGTTCGTTAGATCATTAGGGACGATGATTCACAAGGGGGAAGTATGTTACACCCCAATTATGTAATTACTATTTACTATTACTATGTAGGGTAAAATGTGAATGCAATGTCAATTACAAAGATGAATGAATTGTGGTTGCATTTTGTTATCAAAAGAATTATGAATAAATGTTATCTCATTTAATGATATGTGAAGAAATGCATTATGTGAAATGGATAGTTACTGAATTCTAACTATGAAATGTATTATGTGTAATGGATATTTTGTTGAATAGTTGACTACCTTGGGCATATTTTGAGAATGTGGATGCAGGTATATGTTCATTCCTCCAGGTGGAGGGGAAGTATCACTTAGGAGAAGATATTGGTTGGGTAACTAGTAATGTAACCTATCTGAGCTTACACCCACTCAACGTAGAATAATTGGGTTGAGTTATTATGTGGGAGTAGGTAAGTCATCCTTAGTTGATGTGTCTACATTTGTAAGAGTCTTGTTTACTATTGAATGCATTATTTGGTGATGTTTATCTATTTGAGCTTGTGAGTCCTTTCTTATTTTATTGTGCTTGATTGTATGGTTGAATGAGTGTTTGGGATATATGCATTTGTCAGAATACACATACGATGGATATAATGGGATGTCCATACGAGTATGACAACACATGTCTAGATATGCATATATGTTTATAAATGATAGATATGATGCTATAGTCACCTAGGTTATGATCATTCAGATAATGAATGGATCATTTTACTGTCGTGTTGATAGATTATATATATACATATATATATACACACATATATACATATATATATACACACACATATATATACATATGATATGATGCTATAGTCATGTAGGTCATGATCGTTCAAACAATGAATGGATCATTTTACTGTTGTGTTGATATATATATATAAACAAATATTTTGGCACCTGAATGTCTTTCTAGCCCTTCTAGGATTTTTCACCTAAAAGGGAAAAGATGGGCCAAAATGCAATGTAAACATGCAAAGATTAATGTAATATGGATGCAATATGTCTAGATGAGATGATCTAAATGCAAAAGACTAAAAAATAAAGTGATTATCAATGTTAAACCTAAGAAATGCAACTTGTTTGAAAACAAAGTGTTGTATGCAAAAGACCTAGAAAGATGAATAAGAATGCAAATAAAACAAAACAAAAAGTTGTAAAACTGAATGTGTGCACTTGTAAACTTGTTGAAGACTGGAAATGATTCTAGAAAACTAAAAAATGTTGACTTTTTGACTAACTAAAACTCATTCGACACCATGGGGGAATTAGTCCCAGACTAGGCTTTTTGCTCAGAAGTTAGTTTCTACTAAAAGGGTACTAGAATCTACAATATTCTATGATAGATACCTCTAGTTGGATTCATTCACCACTAATGGTGAATTAGTCCTTTTTTGTTTTCCAAAAATTAAAGTTTCAGATCGACACTTTATCACCTGCACTGCAATTCCAGGTTGAATCCCAAGTTTGAATCTTCAAAAATACCTACAAAATAAAGTATAATTTATTTTCTAATGGAGGGTTTTCCTTGGTGAAACCCCTTATTTGGTGATTAAACCTTGGATGGATAATGAATTCTACATAAATCCCTAGCCCTAAGTGTGTCTAAGACAAGGAAAATTTGAAGTAAGACAAAACCCTATTCTAATGTGCTAGAATAAGATGTTTAAAGGAAGCTTGAATGATGTAAGACTTCAATCTAAGAAGCCCTACAACATTTCAAGTGAATATTAATGACATGAAAACCTTAAATCTAAAGACAGAGAGAAAATGGAAGATGGAATCACTTTGAAAACAAGTCTTTAGGTGTGATAAATGATGGCTAGTTGCATCTCCTCAACCTAGATTTCTCCATGATTCTCCATAGGCATCCATGATCAACTCTTTGCAATGTTGGATCTTGAATGAGAAGTGAGCTTGAAGACCTACAAAAACCCTATCTTGCTGTCCTAAAGCTTCAACTTTGCTGTAGAAAGACTAATAAATCTTCTTGTGAAAGATATTCAATACTTGAATTTTGAATTTTCTTTGTCACAAATGACTAGGAGATGTGAAAAATGACCTAAAAACACATATTTATATGCATCAATATCTAATTTCTCGTTATTTAGATGTAAGAGGCTGACATCCACTAAAAAATTGAATTAAGTTGGTAAGTTTCCCACTTAAATTTAAAATTCCCCCAAAAGGGACTCATTCACCACCCTTGGTGAATGGGTCCTACCAGAGGGGACTCACTCACCCAAGGTGGTGAATGGGCCCCACCTGAGTTTTTCAGAGGTGGGTTTTTGAGATATGAATGATTTAAGCATTATTTTTTAGGATTTGTATGGATTTTGAGTGAAATGGGCCTCTAGATAAAAAAATAATGAACATTATGGGGCTATAAATGCAATTTTTAAGAGGTGATTAGTGCAAGGGTGCCTAAAATAGGATTAAATTAAGCCACAAATTATACTTTCTGTAAAGGAGTACAATTTTTGTTTCCACAATTAGCCCCCATTTTAGCACCCATATGACTCTACGTGCATATGTAAGCTAAAGGACTCCAAACAATATAATTTATTGCATAAAAGGATACTCATTCAAAAGATGGGAAAATGAAGCCACCAATGTAGTTATCTGCAAAACCACAACATTAGGAACCATATCCTGCAACACAAATTTTTTAGTTGTCCAGAAATCCTTTTATCTAACTTCTAGAAATCAAATTCGAAGGTAGATGTATGCCCCTCTTGATTTTGCTTGCTTTATGGAGGTGGAATCAAGGTAGCAATCTAGCCACATCAAATAAGGAACAATCATATCGCATGGAATTTCCAAGTACCATACCACATAACAATAGACAATTGATGATGTTGAGATTGGAATCACGATTCCAATGCATCAAACGGTGTCGAAAACAGAGTTCCCTAGCACTTGTTATTGAGTTTTGAATAAAAAGTAGTGTATTAATTCTTAAGAGAGGAATAACCCTAATTTAATGAATAAGAGTAAAAAAAAGGATGAAAATGGGTGAAAGTAAAGTATTGTGTCACTTACTATTGCATTTTACCTTCTTATACCATGAAAGTGACGAGTGAGACAAAAAGCTGCCAAGTATATGAGATTATAGGCCTTCACGACTAGATGTGCTTTGAGACTAGGTGGCATGCGGTGAGCAGCATCAAGAGGTGAGTCAATTTTGCAACCTTTGCTTAGTGTTTGTTAAATTGTAAATTTTTGATATTTTCACATATTGATTTTACTCATTTGGCCTTACCATGTGAATTTTCCACTCATATTTTTCCCTTTGGTCCCATTGAGTCTATTAAGTCATGCATATTTTACATCATGGTTCGGGTCGGTGTGACATTTTCTTTGTCTCCCCGACTCATTTTTGTTAACTTCTGTGTTTCAGGGTGGTCGGCAGGACTTCTCACATGTCTCGGCGATCACATTAGCGGATGGAACCTTATCGACATGTGTTTTGGTTATCGGGTTGAGGTTTCCCCGATCTTCTCTTGTCTTACCGACCGGTACCTAAGTGGTCATTTTGGTGAGAGTTTAATTCTTCGGTGAGGGGTTATGGTGAGGAGGTATGTGTTATAGCGACTCTTCAAGTGGAGGATGGTGTATCGCTATAAGTTATAGCTATCGGTGTAGGGTCATGGCGAGTGACCTTCGGTCTCGCCGACCTTACACGTTGATTTACTTTGATGTACATATCGCTATAAGGTTGGTGGTGTCTTGGCGAGCATGTGGTCCCGGGGTGACTTTCGGCATAACATGGAACTCTCTACATAGCATCTCCCTGAGTGTAATGAGCTACAATGACAGTGAGTGAGTGTGTGGGCCCATCGGCGAAGGTCATGAGTCACGGCGACATATAAAGAATAAGGTGGGTTTTCGGCAGAACATAATCAACTCTCTATGACGCCTCACCGAATGTGGAGGGCTATAGCGATGAACAAAAGAACAAAGGGTCGCTTCTTGTTTTCGGCATAACGATAGCCTGGTCTCAGCGACATGTGAATAATAAATGATCTTCGGTGTAGCCTGATGAATCTATGTGAGGTCTCAATGACAGTGGCGGGCTATAACGAAACAAAGGAACACTATGAGGTTTCGATATGACAAATGAATTGCTACGATGATTGTGAATGAAACGTTTGAATTGCCTTCAAAATAAGTTGCGATGTGTCCCGCCGACTCCCTCGCTGGTAAAAAATAGAAATTCATCACTGGGCCGACATGATTTTGAATTGGTGACTGTTGTTGGCCAACTTGTTTGGAGCCCGATTTTCATGTTGAGCCGACATGATGTTTTATTTTGATATTTTCCTCATGCTGGTGTATAAATAGGCATGTTGTAGTTGTTAATTGAGGACCAGAGATGAGACTTTTTGATATACTGCAAGTAGATGCATTAGAATAAATTATCAGACCAGAGGCTATTGTTGCATGATTTTCACAATGGAGGTATTTATGAGATTCAGTTGATGTTGCTGCATTTTTTGGTATCAGTTATCTGTTGAATTAAATAAAAGATACTGCTAAGTTGTCTCCATGATTGGTTTCTCTGGTTGTTTAAGTTGACATAACAAGTTTATGTTCAATTTGTCAATACACATTTACTGTGTTCGTGTGATTAATCAATTGGTTCTTTCAAGCGAAGATTAAATCCTTTTATTGATCACAATAATCAGAGAGATTCATTTGGATTGTTAAAGTAGAACTTAGTAGTCACAATACTGCATGTTCATTCAAGTTATGAATAGATTATATGCCAGATAATTTGTATCTCATCTGAAGAGTGCAACTCATCTTGATCTTGTTTGACTCTGCCTACCCAATAAGGCACTAGTCTCTGCATTTCACTATTTGAATCCATTTCAGTTTCTTTACATCAAGCATTTTAGGATTTAGATTAGAAGATTGGTATCAAGTTCAGTTTCATTTGTTCACTGTAATCTGCCATTGTGGACAAAAGAATTTTTGAAAGATAGTTATAAGTCAAGTCTGCATTATTCAGAGAGGTACACCCGCCTTGGTCTTGCAGCACCAGAAGAGTAGAAGGTTTGATTGTTTCAAACCTTGTTCTGTTACCCTGAAACGTCATGAAAGCTTGGCAACCCTTTCATGGTTCAAACCTGCATTTTTGAGAGCTAACAAATTGGCGACTCTGCTGGGGAACAATCATAATCAGAGCCTTAATCATAGAGTCAGACATATTGCACAGACTCCACTGGGGGACTAAAAGTAGTAAACATTTTCTCACTTTCTGAAAAGTGAGTGGCGACTCTGATAAAGATTTTGTAGTTGTGCAAACATGAATGGAAGAAGATCTCAGTTCAGGGGAGGTCATTCTGGAGCTCCTGCTGGTGGCAGCAAATGGACTCATAAAAATGACAGAACTGATAAGGGAAAAGGGATCAACGAGGACATGTGCATGACTGAAAAAAGAGCACATGATGAAACATACAATTGCTATGACACATGGAGAAATGATTCAAGTGCAGAACCTTGTACTCTTGAAGATCAAAGAAATCCTTTTTCTTCTTATGATTCTCAGAAACAGGCTGAGTTTGAACTGAACAAGAGGCTGAACGAATCAGAATCCAGAACCATGAGCTCTCAATCTCCGATGAAGCAAAATAACTGTTGGAACAAAAGGAGAAGAGAATAAGGGAGCTAGAAGCTAAATTACAGAAGACCCAACTTAATGATCAGACATCTGGTGGCCCAAAGTATGTCCCACCTCACAAGAAAGGCAGTTATGGCACAGGGCCTTCTGGTCCACCTGTATCTCCTCACCATCAGGGTGGGAATCATTACAAGCAACCAAACCGTTCACCTCATGTTCCCACACAACACACAGGTATGTATCTGCCACCTAGACAGAATTATATCCCACATCATAATGCACAGTACAATAATCACACGCCTCAGTATCAACATCCACCTGTGCCTCCACCTCACCAATATGCAGCGATGATTAGGCAGTTCAACTTGGCAGGTTTCAATCCATGCCCTTACCCTATGGATGGTAGCTGGAGAGGTATGATTCCCAAGTTTGCAAGGAACAATGCAATTACTGCTGAAGAACATCTGAGGAATTTCAATATGTCCATTCAAGACATAGGTGTGCCATTTGAAGATTTGCACATGAGGTTGTTTATGATGTCACTTATTGAAGATGCTAGGGATTGGTTTAACAGCTTGCCAGCTTATTCAATCAATTCTCTCGAAGTATTTCAAGACAAATTCTTAGAACAATTTGGGAATCAAAATTCTCCAGATGCAACTCTTCATGAATTGGTGAAGATTCAGAAAAATTAGAATGATTCAATTTATGATTTCAACCACAAATTCAACAAGTTGCATACTAAAGTCCCTCCTGAATCAAGGTTGTCAGACTCTGCTGCATTGAGTATTTATTTAAGTGCATTTGATCCCAAAATAGGGTACGAACTGAGAAATAGATTTCCAAGAGACTTGGCTAAAGCACAGAAGGTTGCATTGATAATTGAAAATAACAGGAAGGCTGCTCGTGTAACTAATAAAAGAGACAACTTGAGGCCTCCTCAACAAAATAATTATCAGTACAGACAAGAGAGTACATACAGAAACGAGAACATAAATGAAAGGCTAAGGCTGCATGATATGCCTTACAATATAGATTGGAAAGATTGGAAACCTATGGCTGCTAGGCCTAGAAATAAAGAAACTCCAGACCCATTGAGTAAGAAAGGGACTTATATGGTGAGTAATAATTACTTTTGCAAAGTTTGTAATCAGCCACATTCTCCAGATTATTGCATTGTGGCTCAAAGGATGCAAGAAGAAGGATTGCTGAGGGAAAACAATGAGGAAGATCATACTGTATATTTGACTTCAAGCGTTCTTCATTATGTTGAGGAAAAGGATGCTTCTTCAGAGGATGAGGGAAATGAATATGATGTCTCCAATCAGAAGTATAATGTCCATATGGCTGAGCAACAGATTTTTTATGATTCTGATGAAGATTACATAGAGCCACATCCTGTTGAGACACCTGTTCAATACAATGTGAGGAGACCTACAGTAGATGAAATAAAAAGAATTACTGTTGCTGCAGTTGAACAAGCACGAAGTAAGTACTGGTTGAGAAACAGAAAAGTAAATGAACTAGATGGGGTTCCTAGCGGAATTTTTATAAAAGATCAGAAGACAACACAGGAAAGTGCAACAAAGCTAGGAAATGAGCAACATGATGAAATTAAACAAAAATCAGTCCAGAATAAGGAAGTGAAGAAGTTAGATAAAGA
>VDFB02189533.1:0-10405 GCA_007258455.2 Sequoia sempervirens
ATTCACCTCATTTGTAGCATGAAAAATTTAGTCACCCAAGATTGAGTTGTTTGAATTTTGTTTTTTAGGGGTTCTGTTGAGTGGAGTGGGAGTCCTAGTTGTCAACCAAATTTGGCAATTTCATGAAAGTGGGTTCAAAGATTCCTTTTAAAATTTAAAATAATAATTTAATGTATTTTTATGAGGATTCTTCTAGGTTGGGCATGGCAATTGGGAGTTACCAAAAAATGGAGGTGGATTCTTTGAAAAAGTGGGAAAACATGCCAATTTTGAGGGGGTCATTTTCCATATTTTTGGGGAGAAGGAGGATGTAGGCATAGTTCTTGGAGAGGATTCCAAAAAATCTATGTTTTGTTGTAGGCTTGAAGATGCTCGTGTAGTAGGAAAAGCATTTTAAGATTCATAGGTTTATTGCAGCAGGGTTTTCCCATTGAAGGTTATAGGTTGTAGGAGCAAAAACTTGTGAAAAAAGATTATTGAAGGAAATATTTTTGTATTTGTTTCTTTCTATTTCTTATCAGTTTTATATTAGATTTGTAATAGAATTCATCAACCCATATGGTCGAAAATGAATCTATTTTTAGTTGTGCTTAATTTGATGTCATGTTATTGTAATAATTCATGAGATGTTGAATGAGGAGTATGAGACATTTCCTACAAATTTGAATTACCTTCTAGAATTTCCTTTGTTGCATGTATGTGTTGTAAGGTGCTGATGTGAGGTATTTTGCACCAATACTTTGGTTTGGATGAAATATGTATGAGAGAATGTTGGTTGTCCTTCACTAGGGATTGAAGTTGGGTAGAAGGTGTACATAGTTCTACCACTAAGAGAGAGTGGGTAGAGGATGTTAGAGGCATGTCTTCCAAAAGTAATCTTTGTTGGGTAGAGGATAGACATGTGTATGTGATTCTTGTTGTAGGTATATGTGAAAGTTGCAAAAGTAAGTTTGAAGAGATTAAATATTGAGAGTGTGTGGAAAGTGTTTGAAGAATTGCCAAAGAATGGTAAGAAGTTTTTCACAATTGTGTATGAAGATGAACAAGTAGGAGGAAGTCTTTCAAAAGTATGCTTTGAGGAAGGTATAAAGAAAGAGAGTAAGAAAGAAGAGAAAAGAGCATCAGAGGTTGAGAGGAAAAAAGAAGGTGCAAAAATTGAAGAGAAAAATGATGTTGCAGCACTAGATGAGTGTTCTTTGGAGGACTTAAAAATATTGAAAAATGAAATTGTAGCTGAGAGTGAAGGTGGAGAAGATATGGCAATGTAAAATGGTGAGGAAAAGGTTATAGAGAAAGATGTAATGCATAATATTCTTTATTTTTATCATGAAGATGAAAGTGGGTTTTGTGTAGATGAAAAGATTGCAGCAGACAATGAGAAGATAGATGGTGTAGTGATACTAGAGGAACATGTGAAAATAGAGGTAATGACCTATGTTTCTGAATTTTATGAAGATGAAAATAGAGTTGATTTCCATGTTGATATGAAAGAGTTGGTGAGTGTAGAAGGAGAAAAAGAGATGGTGTAACTAGATTTTGTTAGTATTTCTTTGTATGTAGGGAAAGATTTGATAATGTTGCATATTGATGTGTGGATAGTGCATATTTGCTTGTAGAAGCTATAGAGGATGTTGTAGGTGAAATTTGTTGGGTCAAATCCCATGAGAGCATAGAGGAGAACATATGGTATTAAGAGGAGGATCGTACATGGTGGATACAAGTCCATGAGAGGAGAGAAAAATGGAGTGTAGGGTAGTTGGAGGAGGATGGTGAATGTTCTAGTGAGATGCTAGAAGAGGAGAAAGAAGAAATTATCAAAGGTACCAATTTAAGTGATGGAGTTTGTTGAATATTCCTTGTAGTCTAAAAGGGTGGTTCTACCACTGAACTCCATTTTGCGAATCCATATTGACAAAAAAATTTCTACATTAGGTGTCTGATGTAGGAGAATCCATAGTCAATAGCAATCCTCATAAACCAAAAAGAGTATTTTAATTTAATTTCCCTAAGGTTTGGTATTTTATGTTGTATGATAAATAAATTATAATTTATTGGCCAAAATAATATAGGCTTGTTGCAAATTTAACATGCGAGAAAGTCAAGGAGACAAGTTTGACTTGTGAATTTGCAAAAAAATCCAAGATTGGGGGTGGGTGTTTTTGGGGTTACCAATTTTGATTAATTCATTTATTGTAGCATACAAAATTTGGGTGCCCAATATTGAGTTGTTTTATTTTTGCTTTAAGAGGTCCTATTGAGTGGAGTGAGAGTCCTAATTGACCAAATTTGGAAATTTCATGAAAGTGGGTTCAAAGATGCCTTTTAACATTTAAAATATTTATCTAATGTATTTTTATGATGATTCTTCTAGGTTGGGTGTGGAAATTGGGAGTTATAGGAAAACAAATGTGGATTCTTTGAAAAAGTGGGAAAACTTGACAATTTTGAGAGGTTCATTTTCTAGATTTTTGGGGAGAAGGGGGATGTAAGTGTAGTTCTTGGAGAGGAATCCAAAAAATCCATGCTTTGAACATTTAGGTTTGAATATTCTCATGTATCAAGAAAAGGGTTTCAAGATTCAAAGGTTTATTGTAGCAAAGTTTTCCCATTGAAGGTTGTAGGTTGTAGGATCAAAAACTTGTGAAATAATATTGTTGAAGGAAATCCAAGTTTTTATTTTTTTGTTTCTATTTCTTATCATATTTTATCATATTTGTAATAGAATTCATCCATCCATATGGCTGAAAATGAATATATTTTTAGTTGTTCTTAATTTGATGCCATGTTATTATAACAATTCAAGAGATGTTGAATTAGGAGTATGAGACATTGCATACATACTTGAGTTGCTTTATAGCATTTCATTTGTTTCATATATGAGTTGTAAGAGTTGTGTTTGAGGGTATGATTTTCCCCTTGCATCAAAGAGGTCATGGTTAGATACATCCTTAGTACTAATTCCAAATTGTTGTCTTCCCCACTCCAATAAATTCCATTCCATCTCCTATTTCTCATCCCCCCTTCCTTTAACAAGGGAAACCAAACCCCCATCAAAATTTACCCTCTAACCCCATCCATATCTACCTATTATCCCTCACCTACATACGCCCCCACCCAACATCCATACCTCCATCTCCAACCTTGTACAACACCTCCATCACTTCCACCCACAATCCAAGTCCCTTATACTATAATCATCCAAACCATGTAATCCTATACCTCCATCTAACCCTAGAACATATACATATCTAACTCCTAAATCCATCTAATTACTTCAATAAAATAAATCATTACAAATTCCTCATCATAATGTTATGGAGCCATGTCACCCAACATCCATCATTCCACTCCAAAATCCTAACACCATCTAACCGATAAAAATTATTCAACCCCCATCCTCTGTCCCTCCATCCACGAAATTAGAAGATTCTATCCACCATTTCTCCCCTACCCAATCATCCACATCAAATTAAATATGTCAACCCATTATTATAAAGCATGCTATCATGGATTAAACCATCTATTCCAACCCATCCAATGATCCCCTTACATCTCATGATGTTGTCCCTTCCACTTCATGCCATGAACCCCATCCATCTAATGATCCTCATTATAATAAAGAAAAATATATCCCCTCCATACCGTCTCATGATCCTAACCCATGTCAATATCTCATCCCATATCAACATCCATGTATCCCTCCCATGCCATCTCATAATGCTTCTTTGAATCAAGATCAAGGTACACCTTCCATCCCATCCAAGGAACCCTTTCCATCTCATGATCAAGATATCCCCCCTCCTTCCCCTCATTATCCTCTTCCAAATCAATATCAAAGCACACCTTCCATCTCGTCCAATGATCCTCTCACCTCTCATGATCCCCTACCTTCCACTCCATCACATGATCTCCTTCTTAATCAAGATCAAGAGATCCTCCCTCCTCCCCCTCATAATCCCTTCCTAAGTCAAGATCAAAGGATCAATTCATCTCCATGTCATGATCCTAATCCTCCATAATATCCCATCATTTTTATCCAATCTATCCATAAACCCCATACCTATTATTTATGGGTTCTTGCATCTCATTCAATCTGGTTTCCTCCATGAAGGGTATGTGTAGGATCATGATGATGGGATAAAAAGTGAGGAAGGTGATATGATGGAGGTATATTAGCCAGAGGTATGTGGATGGCGACACATTTTTACCCTAAAAATTGATGGAAACAAAGGGGTTTTTAAGGAGATTCTCAACTTTTTTTCCACTAATATAAATTATGCTTTGCTTTGAATTTAATAAAGAATTATTATTTGTTTTCTATTAGAATTATGACTAAAGTCCCAATTGATAGGCTGATTGAAAAAAATCTATAGCTTTCAAATGGTATCACATTTTTGAGTCTAAAACATGCGTCACATTCTATGCTTTTCATACTATAGGATTAAAAAAAGAAAGATTTAATTTCATGAAGTTTGACTATTAAGTTAAGGTGGTTAGACGTGAGTTTTTAGATGTTTTAAAATTTTTTAATAAAAATCATAATTAATTATTTACTTGGAAAAATTACAAAAAATATGCATCACATTGGGACATGAGTCCTCTACTTATATCTAAAATATTCTCAAAATATTATCATTTTTATTGTGGTTAGGAGTTAGATAGACACCTACTTATTTTTTCCCTAAAGAATTTAAAGTACTACTGCATTGAAATTTCAAATTTTCACCGAACATATTTTTTTGAAAAAAAGCCTAGTGGTTTAGAAACTACATTCAATTTGCTACAGATTCTATTCTTAAATATTTTGGAAATAATATAGATAACTTACTCAAATTTTTGTGTCAGAGTTTTCCTACCTCTAATTTTTCACCAGATTTTTTTCTAATTTTTTTGCCACTTAAGGGCTATTTTCCATGATGATCTTGCACATACCCTGAACCTAGATAATTCCTTCAACCTCATATCACCCTCAATATGGACTCACATCTTGCTTCCAAAATAATAACTATCCCATAGGAAAAAGGAATTGTCAAAATATGCAATATCAAGGTAAAGGGTTAGGCATTCATGAACAAGGCATCTTAGAACTGATTTATATCAAAGAAAATTTAAGTTCTCATAGTGTTGGATACCAAGATCAAGATGGTGGTACTCCTTCCACCCATCCCAAATCTAAAATCCCTCTACATAAATAAAAATATCCACATTCCCCATCCTCCAAATCTATCTTGGGCCTTATATCCAAAGACTAATATTTAATCCCTTCCATCTATTTCGGGTCCCTATGTCCCAAAACTAGTTCCTTCATCCCTTCCATCCATATTGGGTCCTTACATTCCACCACCCATCACTCTTATTTCATGATCACTTCATCATATTTATCTATCACATCAAATCTCCAATCTAGAAACAAAGATTAATATTTCATCCCTTCTATCTATTTTGGGTCGTTATGTCCCAAAACCAAGTTGTTAATGCCTTCCATCCCTATTGAATCCTTACACTCCACCACCCATCACTCCTATTTCAAAATACCTTCATCATATTTATCTATCACCTCAAATCCCCAATCTAGATCATTAAAGGCACACATCCTTGAAATCCTTCCAACATCATACATACATTTTCCCATTCATAAGACTTCCATATCATTTATCTCCATCCACCAATACAATTTCTCCTAGAAGCAATTTAGATTCCAAATCTAAAATGAATAAATCCAAAAACCAACACAAATCCAAGGATCAACATGTCCTCTCAAATAAAGATGCTAGAACAAAGAAAAATCTAAGAAGCTAGAAAGGCCCATGATAAAAAATTAAAAAACACATGGATTTCCAAATTTCTCATAGAAGAAGCACATCCCAAAGAACAATAAAAATTGGCATAAAAACTTGCTAATCCAAAAGGTTCATCTACTCTTAAGTCTTCCACTACATCTAAAAATACCCCTTCTTCTAAATCTATTTTGGGACATTAAGTTCTAAAGTTTATTGTCCTAAATCCTACATCATCCCTTCCATCAATTTTAGGCCCCTATGTCCCAAAATCCACATCAACTCCTCCAATCTCCAAATTAAAAATCCACTTCTCCTCCACAACCACACCACCCTCAAGTTCTATGTCAATATTAACCTTCACAACATTCCCATCCACTCATCCACAAGTCTTCCATCAACCCATTCATGATCCAACACCTATTTTCCATCCTTCCATCCCTCTAATCCAATCCTTTGCATATATCCATACCCCTCTCCATCTTCTCACCCATTTCATCCCTCTTTCCATCATTCTACCAATGTTTATGAGCATACATCCAATTGCTATAGTCAATTGGAGTACATCTTCAAGGGATACCATCCATGGAACTAGACACTTGATTCCTTCATCCATATCTATATCATCCTTCCACTATCTTCCAAATCCACCTATATTCATCCTTATCCTCATCATTCTCCATCATTTCTATTCCCAAAAATCCAAAAAAAAAGAAAAAAAGAAGTAAAGAGAAATAATTCATCCAATGGTGAAAACCACTTCTTGTGGTGCCTTCGAAAAGTACCATGATGAAAAATTTACAAAAATGCATCATTTTTAATCTCTCATCCTCTTCCACTCTACACTTTGGGGCAAGATTCATCCATACCACCTTTTATCCACATCTTCCATTATTATTCATCCCTTATTCATCATCATATCTAAGTCCATCCCCTTTTCCCCCTTTCATCTTGACAAAGCTAAGTATCTTCATAAAAATCCTATCTACCTCATCTTATCCACATATTCTAATAACCACCATTTCATATTCCTTGATTTCATCTTATTTCCTTCCTCTTATCTTATCCAAATCCATCCACCCTTACCATATTTGATCTTGATAAGGAGCCTCCATGCTATCCTTCCTATTATATCTTATCCATATCCTCTATTATATGTCAACTCATATACATTTAACCTATCCAAATCCATCCTCTCTTCCCTCCTTTGATCTTGATAAGGCTAGGGTAAAAATATCCTTGTATGCTTTGGACAAGGGAATCCTTAGTTCCTCCACCATTCATATCCCTTATGAACCATCCTCTCATCTCATGAATCTATTATTATCACCCATACATGATTCACTACCTCTAGTATGGAACATTTTGTTCATTTTACAACATACTCCTTGGAGCTTCATCCCCATATCTTCCATCCAATCCTATTCCTCAATATTTTTATCCTTATTCCAAAGCTTAGTTCTCCCTTGTCGTTAGATCCTATCTATTCCTCTATCCTTCCAATCCCATCCCATCCTATCTAATCCATTTATATCCTACCCTCCATCCAATTAAAAATCATCTCCATCCAATCCATATAATGCAATAAATCTTAATCCATGCAATCCGATCTTGCAATATGTCTCATCATCCAAAAATAATCTATCATTTTGATCCAAATTAGATGAAATCCATATATCCATAATCAAATTATCATCATATAGATTCATCCTTCCCAATCCATGTGTTGTTCTTATCATTAAAAACACAATCCTTAGGGTATGAATTGTTCTTATCATTAAATTTTATATCCTCATCATCAATCATCACTCAATCAATCAAGTTTCATCTTGACTACGGGCATAATCCTAGTTTTTTTTGGTTTGTTGGCATGCTTACTAGTTTCTTATGTGTGTTAGCATTATTTTCATTTATCATGGTATTTACACTCTATTTTCAGAAGTGCATCATGGTATTATAAGGAATATGTTTTCATTTGACCCTTTTGATCACATACTTGGCACATTGTCATCCTAGTTCCTTATACTCTAGTGTGTAACATCAAGTAAAATATCCACATATTCTAATATCCATGTTTCCTCTCATTCCATTCATAATCTTCCTCTACCTTTCATTCTTTATTATCTAACCCTCCCATCCATTTCGAGAGTATACCTATGTTCTTTGAACTAGTATGTCCTCTTGAGATTGAATACCTAACTCCCATTCTCCTAGTGGATAGGGCATCATACCACTAGTCTTCTTCCTTAAACACACTTGAATTTACCCTATCCTAGCCATTAATTAAATATTTTTTTACTATTTATTTTATTAATTTATCCATCAACTTTATCCCACACTTTAATTAAATAAATAAGTATTATTTAATTAATTAATTTGTCCTTCACATTTATCCCCCATTTAAATTAATAAAATATTTAATTAATTTTCCTTTCACCTCTATCCCCCACTTTAATTAAATAAATATTTTTTATTTATTTAAATAATTTATCCTTCCACATCACCCTTCTCCAATACTTATTTAAATAATTTTATTAGTGTTTAATTTATTATAGTCACATGAACAACTAAGACCTTTTCTAGATTCATTGAACCTAGAAACTTGCCAAGAATTCAAACTAAATTTTCATCGGATTCATCCATTTCGCGCATCTCCAAATCTTAGACATTCACATAAGTACATTCTCTAGTACACTTTCTAAACATATCCTTTATCCTTCCTGTGACACTTGTCACATGACTACAACTTTGAGAAAAAATTTAATCCTCAATGAGTCATTACCATATGTTAATCAGTCCATCTTCTTGATTTCTCTCATGGAAATTCTATAAATGGGAGGCTTTTCATCCCATTTCAGCATCTTCTCTCATCTTATCATTATGCTACAAAATTTCTATTGGAGCTTCCATCTTTGTAACCTTATGTTGTTGAATCTTCTATCTACTTATTCCATAGCCTAACTAATCTTTCATTGTCTTATTCTCATTCTATCCATTTTTTCTATCATTTTATCAATCATATCATCATGCTACTAGTTTTATAAGAAACAAAATTCCATCAATACATCAAAACAAAACATCAATAAAGAGATTTTTGGGTGCAACTCTTCTTCAAGATCAATCCGAGGAGAAATGAGTGAACATAAAATAAGGTTTCATCATTGAATTTGAATATTTATTGCATTTCCTTTGTTCATTTTTCTTTTCTTCATAATGCATGAAAGAAAAATTGACTCCTAACAACTAGGCCTAAGGAAGCTCCCATGTAAAAAGTATCTCTCACAAATGAAGAGAATGAGAACCATATGGGAAAAGCTAATTTCCAAAATAGGGAAGCAAACATGAAAAGAAGAAATACACTAGTAAAGGTTCAAAACGACTCTAGAATACCCCCAACAATAAATTCCTTCAACCCAATAAATTATCATAGTTAAAGATAACAAAGTGATCTAAAAGTCTTAGTGAAGATGTCATTTCCTATAGAAGAATATATTCCAAGCTAACAATATAATCCTAGATAAGTTTTCATATGAAGTGCATATGGATATCTATATGCTTAATCCATTAATGTTTCACAAGATTACATGAAATATGAATGGTTATTTGATTGTCATGCCAAAAGGTGGTATGACCATTTGAAGGAAATTTATTCTCAATCAACAACTATTGATTCCAAAGAACCTCTTGCATAGAAGAAAAATACACCTCAATACTATGCATTTTTAGATGATAATTGAATGCTAGATTGCTTCTTTATAGACCATGCAAAATATAGAACAAAGGAAAAAGATAAAACCAAAAGTAGCCTTCCTATCATCAACATAACTAATCTAATTTAAGTTGGTGAAGTTGACAACCATAGAATGTCATGATGTATAGTGAATACCAAAATGTGTGATTCCCAAAATATATCCTAACATATGTTTAGAAACCTTCCAATTATTATCATGTAGATCTTGAGAGAAATATAATGAAATTCCAACCAAATAATAAATATCAAGATGACAATGTGTTGGGTAGAAAATAATACCAATAAACTACTTATATAGTATGACATCAACTATAGGACTAGAGAAAATAGAAGAAAATCTAATACCTAACTAGAATGGGGTGGTGTAAGAATTACAATCAAGCATGCTAGATATCTAAATAAAATGAAGATCATACTTATGCTGAAATATTGCAATACAATCTAAAGATTCAATAATCTATAAAAAAAATTTAATGAATTCCATTTTTTTTATATCATACTACTCTATCAATGCTTCATTTACACTTTAGATCATAAATGACGAGCTACCTATAATGATCAAGTCTTCATCATATAGAATAAAATCTAAAAATCATCTTCCTATGTCTAAGTATAAGCTATGGGATCAAAATGGTATTAGGTGAGGCCAAAAAAAAGTATGAAATGATCAATCTTCTCATACCAAGTCTAATGGGATTTCTCAAGACAATATATTAAATGATGAAGCTTATAAACAAGTGAATGGTCCTACATAAAGCATAGTGGATGCTCCATATCAATATCCTCATGAAGATCGCCATGCAAAAAATAATTCTTCACATTCATTTGTAAAAATAATCATCCCTTTTATGCAATTAGAGAAAGTACAAAATGAATG